>CAUYQU010009743.1:0-59035 GCA_963574635.1 Cheracebus regulus | reverse complement strand
ATAGGAAATAAATCACTTTTTAGTAATTGCATAAGCATTTCACAGATTTAAATGAAATCCTGAGCAATAGAGCAAGATTCTCGTTCTCTCTCCCTCCTTCTCTTTCTTTCTTTTTTCTCTTTATTCTACTTCTTTCTTTCTTTCAAAAAAAAAAAAAAAAAAAAAACCTTTGTCTGCCCTTTTTAAATTAAGACATGCGATTTTGTATTAAAAAATTGTCTCTGCTTTAGGGTTGCTTTGCTTTAACTAGACAGCTGAGATCCAGATAATAATTTTAAACAAATAATTTGACTCTATAATATCCATTATAAGCTAATTAACAGCAGTGACCATGTCTTATTTATCTATTTCCTCAGCAACTAAAATAATAGACTTCATACAGTTGGCATTTAATAAATGTTTGTTGAACTTTAAAATTAACATTTTAGAGACACTTGTATTATGTGTTAATATATTCCAATATTTAATGATGTCAAAGAAGCCATCATTTTAAATAAATGTTATAATAAGAAACCTTTTCTATAAATGCTAAATTTTTATATTTTGACATTTTATTTTTCTATTAAACATTCTTCCAATTTTAAAAGATAAATTAACTTTATTCATATCTAAAAATCTGTTTTTTAAATTCCTTTACAGGTCTTACAAATTCCACCCTGAAGATTGTCAAAATGTCACAACAGTTTATTTTCAAAATACTTTCTTTTTCATTTTTACTATCAGGGCACAGAATAATCCTAAGCAAGAGCTCAATATTATATTCAGTATAAGTAGGTGAACAGAGGTGAAAAACATTTTTTAAATGACTTGTACTTTTCTCATAATGAGTCAGATACACCTGGACTCTATCCCAAACTATTACTATGCCCTGATTCAAAGTTCCTCACTCCCGGAAATGAAGGGCATACTTTGCCAAATGCTTTTAGATGAGCATTTCATACATACAGATTAATTACTTTTCTCCATTTTGATCATCTTTCCTCTGAATCTGAATTTTCAGCTGACATATGTTAGTAGGTCATTTTGATATCAAAAATATGATTTGAGAATAACTATACATGCTAAGTGCTACTGAGGACTGAGCTAATAAAGGGGTTATGTTCTTAGGTAGGTTGTGTTATGATACTATTCTCATTTTTAAATATACTACCTTGAAAGTCATGATTACACACAGGCTGAGATATGATGTTCACCAGTCTCTTCAAAATGTTCTAACTGGAAGCTGATTTGCACTTAATTTTGATTCATATATCATATGAAATCTGGCATTTAGAATCATCTACCCTGAACTATTTTGAAGATTGTTCTTTCTTATGAATTATACATTAACTCTAGTAATTCTATGAAGTGGTGACTAGAAGACATAGTAAAATGTATGGTAACTGATAAAGGAATTTGTGTTCTTAACTACTAGAAAATAAAGATGCCTCAGTCTTTAATAAAATTTGTTGCACAAAATAAAATAGAATCAATTTCATTCTCAATTACAACACCAAATATAGGCTAATTCAGTTGTATTAAGAGTTTACTTCTTTAGGTATCTTGAGGTGGCATGACTACTTCTATATTAATTCCAAATTATTGCAATATAGAGGCAGATACAAATTAAACCTTTGCACATTTTTGTGCCAAACTGTCAAGAATTACTTTGAGGAAAATCTATGCAGTGAGAGTGGCCCTTTTTCTACTCTAAATACACAGGACAAAATGCTAAGGGGTGGTGAAATTATATTTTATTTTTAATCTGAATTACATGCTTTCTAACAGAAAATAAACTTTGCTATATTTAGTGCTGTAATTAGGAACTAAATTATTATCTTTTACTGATTTTGACACAAGGCTTCTGGTCACACAAAAAAAGAAAATGCCTCAGTTAAAATCTGCTGGAAGATTCTTCATTTAACACTGCTTTTGAGTGCTCATTTTGCAAGTTATTACTATTTATATACAGAAAATAAGTGCTTTTCTTTATCCATGTAGAAACATTGAAAAAGTATCCATTTGTTGTTAGAAAAACAATAGTGATAAAATGATTAATTATTTTAGTGTTCAGTGAATTGATTTCACATTTTTAAAATTCCCTATTGCAAATATTAGGTAAATGAGGTACCAATTAAATATAAATATTGATATATGGTGAACATATTATCCATCTGCCTCTAGCCTACCTCTGCTTCCCCTGAACTATAAGCAGAAGTCACATAGCTAATGCACTACCTTGTACATCAAATGGAGTGTATGTGAAGAAGAAAGGAGAGACTTTAGGCAAAATGCAAAACAGCTCCAATATCTTAAATGTGAGTCCTAGAAAGAAGGATATTGACTAATGTCTCAGAAGCTCAACTGCATGCCCAACTATCTGATGTGCTTGGGGGAAGCATAAAGATAGAAAAAAACACCCGTTTGTCACCCTTAGGAAACATGCAGCCCAGCTGAGAAACTCAGCATGTCAACAAGGCCCCAGCTCAGCTGCTGGGCAACCCTCACTAAATATGAGACCAGAATTGAGGAACTGGAGCATGATATGATGGATCAGAAAAATATCTGAGGTCAGAGAAAATTTCAAGTAATATGCATGGAATATGCAAATTTAGAAATAATTTATGACCGAATTTCAAGGCAGGACACTGGGAAGGCCAGACGCTGGAGATGATTAGCTGTTTTCAGAGATAATCAAGGCCCTAGAACTAGAATGTAATTGTAGCAGGTCTTGGCCAACGCAGCTGGTCTTAACGGAGTCCTAAATCCACCATGAAGACATAGTGGTATCTTTCAAGATAGCCCCAGAGGACTGGAGGTCCAGCCAGGGAGTCTTACAGTATGTAGTAGAATGGGGTTGCTAAGGAAAATCCCGTCTCCACTAAAACTCCATATGTATATACATTTTTGTTCATGGTTCCTGGCTCATATCTCCCATAGCCCTTGTTATTTCCTAAGTGACTAAAACAATGAGCCTAATTTTTGTTAAAGTGGCTGGTTTTTTGTCCTTGGTTCCTGAAGTGGTTTCAGAACAGCTTTGGAGCAATAAAGGTGGAAGACAGTATTTTGTTATAATATTGGGGCTCTCTAGGCCTCAAAAGCAGACCTCAGGAAACAGAATCTCTCTCTCAGACCTTCTCCTGCCCTCTTTTACCTCTTTTTCTCCCCATGGCAGGAATATTCCTCTGCTCTGTCTTACAGCTGCCCATAAGAAAATTCCCTGACCTAATTTGTCTGACTGTAGGTCCTAAGTCTTCTATTTCAGAAGGAGTCCTGCCCCACAGCCAGGTGGAAGGCAGGCTGCACAGAGAGGTCAAGAAAAACCTAAACAGACAGCCTTTCTGACCTTTCCCACTCAGCCTATTAGTATTAGATCATTTCCTCTTTGCCCAATCACATGTCTACGCAGTTGTCCATGCTTCAGTTATGTTTACCCAGTGAGCCCTCCATAAAACATCCAGGAGGATGAAGTATGAGTCGCTTCCAGAACCCTGGGAGTTTCCCAAAAGAAGGTATGAAAAGAAAACTGGGAGCTTCCAGAACCCAGTGGCTTCCAGGACACTGGGAGTATCCGTCCAAGGAGGGCATAAAAATGCTATGCCGCTTTCTCCGTGCATTATCCTGTCTCTTTAACTGCATCCTTCTTCATTGTCTCTGTAATAAAATGGTAAACATAAGTGTTTCCCTGAGTTCTGTGAGCCACTCTAGCAAATTAGTTGAACCTAAGGAGGAGGTCAAGAAAACCCTGACGTATAGCTGATGGGTCAGAAGTATAGGAAAAACAACGTGTGACTTGTGAGTGGTGTCTGAAGCACTCTCTCCTGGTAGTCAGGGTAGAATGGGAGGACACCCAGCTGGTGTCTGCTTCAGAATTGATTGCTTGCTTGTGTGGGGAAAAATTCCCCAAGTATCTGGTGTCAGAAGCATATTGTGAGAGTATAGTGAATGGAACAATTTGTTTTTTTCCCTAAACAGCACCACTTACATGTAAATGCATTGCTCAGCTTCCCTAGGAACACAATTGACAGATGGTCCCAGCAGCTGCCGTGGTGGATTCACCACTGCATTCATGCCAAGGCCATGCTTCTCCCATGCTTTTCACAGCTGATGGTAGAGCATGCATGGCAGAGGACCCAAGTGTTGGCCTATTCCCATAGTATGTGAGATTCTTCTTTCGGTGAACTTTGCAGGGCACCCCTTAGTCTGGTTGAAACTTTTTCAGAACTGCGCTGTAGTGTGAGATGCTTCCTACCTCATCTGCCTCACTTGCTCCTCTCCTTTCTCAGCTCTGAATCACAGACTGAAGGCTGTTCCTGTCTACTTTTTCCGTTTTATCCATCACAGACATTTCCCTTAATAAATCTCTTGAACATTTAGTCCTATCTTGGCATTCGCTTCTTGGAAACCCCAAACTAAATCAGAGCCTATCTTCAGATTATCCCTCTCCTTCTCTTTCTCAATGGCCAGCACCACTTTAAAGTCTCATTCATTCCCACTGCATTCTCTATCCTGTACTTCCTATATTTGAACTTCCTCCACCCTGCTAAGCTACTGTTTTTCCATTTTCATTCCAGCTCCTAACCATCCTTTTCTTCAGACCCCAGATTATTTTGTTTTATGTCTATTTATCTGATTTTAACGTGGGAGAACATATGCAATGGCTTATCTTTAATGGTTTAATAACAGACTTTCAGGGCAAAAAAAAATAATCTCTAATTTGTAGCAGTGACTATTTCCCTTGTATAAAAATTCTCATATGGTCATTTTCAAACTAGATCACTTGAAGTGCAGTTTGGATGAGTTGTACACAATCACCTCTTGCAACTTACATAAGCTTGGCTTTGACACATCACTGCATACTTCTCAATTCATCCAGGTTCCAGTCCCCACCTACAGGAAAGATCCTCTGTAGAAATGCTCTCTGTTTAGTGGTCGTCCTGGACAGCATTGAGATAAGTGTGAATCATAGTCTCTGGGATTTTTTTTTAACCTCTTGCTTCTCTTAGTTTGTGCTTCTGTTAATAAAATACCTGATGCTGGGTAATTTATAAAGAGCCTAAATGTATTTTGTTGTGGTTCTGAAGGCTGGGAAGTCCAAGATCAAGGTTCTGGCATTTGGTGCCTGGTGAGAGCTTGGGCTCTGCTTCCAAGTTGAGCCTTGTTAATGCATCCTCCAGAAGGGACAAGTGTGGTGTCCTCACATGACAGAGGAAACTGAAGGGCAAAAGGGGATAAATGCTGTAATCTTACATGGCAGAAAGAACTGAAGGAGGAAAAGGAGGTAAGCTCTGTGTTCTCACATGGTAGAAGAATGGAAGATTAAAATGGGCATAAGCTAGTTTCTTCCAGCCCCTTTCTTTTACAAGGCACTAATCCATTTATCCAGGAGGAGCCCTTATGACTTAATAACTTCCTCAAAAGGTCCATCTCTTAATATTACCACAATAAGGCTTAAGTTTCCACATGAATTTTGGAGGGGTCATATTCAAACTATAGCATTTTGCCCTTACTCCCCCCAAATTCATGCTCTCCTAGATATAAAATACATTCATTCCATCCCAGTAGCCCCCAGAGTCTTAACTCATTTTAGGACCAATTCAAAAGCCAAAAGTCGAGAGTCTTATCTAAATCAGAAATGAGTGAAACTCAAGGTACAATTCACCCTAAGACAAATGCCCTTCCTGCTGTGGGCCTGCGAAATCAAACATGCTATGAGCTTCCTAAACAGCAATGGTGTGAAAGGAATAGCATAGACATTACCACTCTAAAAGGTATACATAGGCAAGAATAAAGGCGTAACAGGTCTCAAGTTATCCCCAAACCCCACAGGGCAATCAATATTCAGGTTAGAAAATAATCTTTGACTCAATCTCCATGTCACACCTCCTGGATACACTGGGGTGGGGTGTCAGGTTACAACCTCACAGAGGAAAGCAAATATAAATTTAAAGTTGTCAGATTCTTGGATATTAAAGCCACAAGACAAGATTTTATGTAAACTTATAGAGCAGGAAATATCACATTCCTTGTTTTCAGAATTATTATCTCTGTGATGGTGAGGTCTTGTTGTGCCATTGCTGGAAGGCCACGACATTTTGGATTGATTGTACAGATGTTTAAAAAATGAAACAAAATGAAACAAGGTCTTTCTTCTCTGTAAGAGGCCCTTGTCAATATCATGGTGGGAAAGAAAAATGAATCTTATGGAAATATGCAGAAAATGAATTGGTTTGAGAACTAGAATGCTGTTACAACTGATGCTTTTTCTCTTGGAGAGGGGTAGAGTGTCATTTCTCTCTTGGAGAGGGTAGAGTGGCCTTAACTTCACAGAAGCTACTGGAGATGAGCTTAGAGCCTTTTTGGTAAAAGTTATGCTAACTTTTCCATCATACTCTGAGGAAATAATCTGAACAGATTTCTCAACTTTAGGTTTTCAAAATTGGATAACTTAAAGTCATGAAAATTAATTTTCTTGTTCCCACATTGTCCAAATTGATTCTGGCAGACATCTCATCTCTTTTGCTAGAATGGTCACTGCAAAATATATTTTCCTTGTAAATGTTTTGGTTCTTCCTCTTTCTAAATTAACATTTCTTAAATATATTTTCTGTAAACCAAGACTCTTTTCAGATTATAAAAATTGTAATGTTTGTTCCATTCTTCCAGTCATCCAGAAATAAAAGAGAGAGATGTTTTGTCCCTCTTACTATTATATCTAATCAACTGCCTACTCATACAGATTTCATATCTGCAATATTTACAAAGTTACACCTGTTCTTTTATTGCTTATTATTTTTTATGTTAGCAATCTCTGTATTTTAACTTTCTCTTTTGTAGGAAAGGCATAGAAAATACCTCAAGAGCATAAGCATTAAAAGCAGATTCTTGGGTGAAAACTGATCCCAACACTAGAACTTGCTGCTTAAGAGATGGACATGCACATCAGAAGACATGTGACATAATAGGAATCAATGTTAGTGCTTCCCTTAACTAATTTTGTGAATTTTAGAATTTTAATCTCTTTAATCTTTTTTTGTTCCCTATACATAATGATCATAAAATAATGCCTATTTTAGAGAGCTGTTGGATGATGAAAGGAGAAAATGTATGTTAATTGCTTAGTATTTTTTTTTCTTACATTTGGTAAGGATGTAACAAATACCAGTTATTGTTATTATACATCAATAGCAGTGCTTCCTAAATCCTAATTCAGACACCTCACATAAGTAGCTTGAAACTGACCATAGTGGGAATATTTACACCACATTAATTGGCAAACAATATGAAACCGTTTATTTTATTACTATTATTAGTCTGTGTGTGCAAGTGTGTGTGTGTGTGTGTGTGTGTGTGTGTGTGTGTGTGTGTGTGTGTGTGTGTGTGTGTTTCTTCCTAGGGAATCTACTACTAAACATTTACTAGCACCCCACTCATGTTGGGTTGATCAATATGCTTTGAAACAGTTATTTTAAAGAGGTCAAAGATGAAACGATGGCCAAATGAATAAGCAGAATGAGTTCACTCCTTGTATAAGTTGGCCAGGAAATGAAACAGGTCGTCAATCAGGAAGCTAGAACTGAAAGAAAAATAATTAGATTGCTAAGAGGCTCGACCCTTCCTTTGACTTGAATTATGTTGAGATGTGTGATTCTGGTGGATACTAAAGGTCTATTAAACTTCAGTGGCCTATAAGCTAGCTTCTACGTAGCAAATCACAGGCTAAAAATGATGTCATTATTTCATATGTCAGTGCATTCAGATTTCACATTCTACATCAACTTGCATTCTAGTCTTCTATAAATTATTTCCATATTGTTCCAATCTTGTCTCTGCTGTACTGTGGAGTAGGTGGGGAAGGGAGCTTAGGTGTCCACTCTCAGGTAATCAGAGGACTGAGAGGGAGCAGGGGCATTTATTGGCCAATATAGTTGTAAGAGTGGTAATGAGAGACCCCAAAGGTAAGGTAAGTTTGGGCTTAATCATCCTTCAGTGTTTCCCAACAAGAAGATTCTCTTTCAAATACTAATTTTAGTATCCTGCTTTATTTTCTACCAAGCATTTTTTCTTCTACTATACACATCTAAATTCAGACTTCTGTTTCATCTTGTTTTGTATTGTTGCAATCTCCTCCCAAATATATATTTCCAGCTTCTAATATTTTTTTAATTCTTCCTATGCCTGCAGAGAGAGAGAGAGAAAGAAAGAGAGAATCTTTTCATTAATTTGTTTTCTCTAAAGTATTTTTTACAAACTCATCTTTTGAAATTCAAGATCCTTGTCAACGTGGTTTTATCCTGCTTTCTCAGATTTGTCTCATGTTACGTAATCTCATACACCATACGGACAACACAGACTGAGTTATTTATTTGTGTTACATGATTACGGCTATTGTGCCCCATGCAGTTAGCTATAGCTCTTTCCCCACTTGCACACCTTTCTCCACCATCTTTGCTAACCACACCATTTAAAATTTGCACCACACATATCATGGTTCAACAGTAACTTTCATCATTTTTTTCGATGAAAAATACTCTTCAAATTTTCAATAACTCTTTCTAATTTATAAAATTTACAAAATTATTATTTCTAATTTTCAAAGGCTTTTGATTTACATTTTTTTTTGCCAATTGTTACATTTGTTTCATATTATAGTTATCAGGGTACTGATTATATTTAGACATTTGAATGACACATGGTGATATAATTATATGAACTCTGGGCAAGATGGAAGGAATCAAGAGACAGGAATAGCACAATTGCCCTTTATGACTAGAGAGATGAGAAGGAATGGGGGGAATTTGACTCCAGACTGAGGGGACAGTTAAATAGGTAGACACAGAATTCAGAGTATGTGGAATGCTCAGGTAAGATTCAGGGGAGGGTTGGTACCAGCATTTCTAAGTGGAAGTGAAGTAGTGCAGGCAGCCTATAACACTGAGTGGTCCGATGATGAGACGACCCTCAAGAAGATAACACCAGACAAATAATCAGGGCACAACTCCTGTCCTAAGAGAGGATAGGCGAATCAGGCAGAATATTTGGGTGGAAATTAAAGTACAGTCCCAATTTTTCTATGTTTGGCAAGCTTATCAGTGAAAGAGGACCAGTGAGCTTTGACCAATGTGAATACTTACAGATACTCCCTAGAGGCAGACCTGGCTCTGATTCACAGCAAGAATCTAGCAGTTTTAACAGAGTTCAGATGTGAGAGGCTAGCTCAAACTACATCAGAACAAAGGAGTAAGGGGAGAGTGGAATTAGATGTGATGCTTTAATGTACTCACTGCCTCTGCAGGATTAGCTGGAGACCCAGAGAGCCTGAACCCACTGATGTTGATGGTGGAGGTTACTGAGCTGAAGATTCTGTAGCAGACTCCTGGGCATGAGAACTTCTGAGTGTCAGACTATATGTGGATAGGGCTGTGAAACCTGATACTTATTTAATTGTATTTTGAACCTATGGAGAGTAGAAACTTGTATCATTAACATGTCTATTGCCTGAGGCACCTAAAATAAGACTTTGCCTATAGAAAGATCTAAAAACTATTAGGATTAGATATACTTAAGGGTATTATGGAAGAACACCCTTATATTACAGTGAGGCTCAGCATTTGAATCCTGTGTCTTTTCCCTTAACTGCAAAAAGTGGATAGCACTTGTATATCATAGGATTGCTGTATGAATTAAATATTTATGTAACAATTTTTAAAAGCCTAATAATTAACAAGCACTTTATATAAGCTAGAGATTATTGTTTTATCATTAATATCCTTACCATCATCCTTTTTATTTCTGGTCACATTCTTTAAAAAATTAATCTACTTACAGTATAGGCAAGATGTATTTTATTTTACTTTCTGTTCCACAGATTGAAAGTAAGATTGCCATTAATCATTCATAATAAATATATGCTTCAACCAAAATTATGTGTATCCCCTTGAGTTGCCCATATTAGGCAACCTATATAGACTGTAAAAGATTTCAACTGTTTATGGTTGTTTTTAACAGACACTCATATATGTTGTTAAAACATGTCATCCACATTGGAAGTGAATTGTTTTCAATTAAAGAAAAAATTATACCATCTATAGGTCATACTCTTTATATCTGTAATAAATACAGTCTAATAAATGCCAATATAAATATCTCATCAAGTAATGAAGTTTGCTAGAATATTATTCTTGGAATTCAGTTTAGAAGAAAACATCTGCATTTTTCTTGGATGCTACATCTTACAACATCACAAATACTGATGGTGCAGCAAGTCAATTCAATTCAGAAGAAAAGTTAGAAAGCAAGACAGTATTTTTCCTGAAAAGTAACAATACTGAAACTAAAAAGAAAAATTCAAAAATAAATCTGGCCAGATGCTCACCCCTTTAATCTCAGAACTTTGGGAGGCCAAAGCTGGTGGATCATATGAGGCCAGGACTTTGAGACCAGGCTGGCCAACATGGTGAAACTCATTTCTACTGCAAACACAAAAATTAGCTGGGTGTGGTGGTGAACGCCTGTAGTCCCAGCTACTGAGGTGGCTGAGGAAGGAGAAAATCCTTTGAACCCGGGAGGCAGAGGGTGCAGTAAGCCATGATCATGCCACTGCACTCCAGCTGGAACAACAGAGCGAGACTCTGTTTCAAAATAAATAAATAAACAAATCTTTTACCTGTATTAATGGTAATAAATGCTTCACCTTGAGTCAATGATCATCAGAACCTGAGGTTTATCCAAATCTTTGGATGGTTGTTCACTTGTAAGGAAATCACTAAGTTAAAATATTTATATCTGAAAAATATTTCCAGAGGCCTCTAATTTATACATGTGCCATGAGTCTGAAAAGACTATCAAGACATTGCAAAATTATATAAGCTTTTGGAATTTACACTTATAAAATACATTCTTATTAATAATAGGATTTAATTTCAGAGCTCCACAAAGACTTCCAGGTCTGTCTCCTTAGCTGTCCTCAGTGATGTAAGTGCACTGAGGGCAATCCACACCAGCAAAATGTGCTCAGAGGTTTTGTCTCAAAAGCAGACATTTCTTGAGCTCACTGGCAGTTTTATGTTCTGAGGTCTTGTCAATGTTTGGAACATTGACGTTGACATGACATTACATGCAATGCTGGTAATTGCAACTCTTTGTATGTGAAATTATTCAGGAAATGACAGACTTATAATAATAATTATAAAACTGATGATACATATGATGATGATGATAACTAAGTTTTTGAATGCTTGTGTATACCAGGCGTGTTGAATGCTTTTCATGCATTACCTCCTATATTTGACTCCTTTAAATGCCTTATTTGCTGACTAATATTATTAATTTATTTAACAAATATTTATTGAGTGCCTGTATACCATACCCTGTTGATGGCAAAGGATTTGGAGGTGAAAGTAATATGTAAATTCGATGTTTTCACAGAGCATCTATTCTAGGATAAGTTAGATTCTCAGTTTATAGATTTTAAATTTGATGATTTACATATTCTTAGATCTCCAAAGCTCTTTTTTTTTTCTTTTTTTTTTTTTGAGGCTGATTTTTGCTCTCGTTGCCTAGACTGGAGTGCAATGGTACAATCTCAGCTCGGCTCACTGCAACATCTACCTCCCGGGTTCAAGGAATTCTCCTGTCTCAGCCTCCTGAGTAGCTGGAATTACAGGTGCCGCCACTATGCCTGGCTAATGTTTGGTATTTTTAGTAGAGATGAGGTTTCACCATGTTGGTCAGGTGGGTCTCAAACTCCTGACCTCAGGTGATTCGCCCACCTTGGCCTCCCAAAGTGCTGGATTACAGGCATGAACCACTGCACCCAGCCTCTGAAGCTTTTAAAGCTTAGAGAAGTTATCCAAAGTTGAAGAGTGGGTGTGGTTTTTAGTGCCCTTTCCCTTTCAGATGAACTAACATTCACGTCAGTCAGAATTCAAACAGTGGAATTTTTTTTTCTTAACTATGGAATGTGTGGAAATAGTAAATTAAAACAAAACAAAACAAAAAAGTAGGCTGGAAACGGTGGCTCACACCTGTAATCCCAAACTTTAGGAGGCTAAGGTGGGAGGATGGCTCAAGGCCAGGAGTTCAAGATCAGCCTGGGCAACATGGCAAGATTCTGTCTCCACAAAAAATTAAAGTTAGCTGGATATGGTGGTGGTGCATGTCTGTATTTCTAGCTACTTGGGAGTCTGAGGTGGGAGAATTGCTGGAGCCTGGGAGGTGTAGGCTACAGTTTGATAAGATCACTGCACTCCAGATCCCAGCCTGGGTAACAAAGTGACAACCTCTCTCTGAATATTCAAAAAAAATTTTTAATAAAAAAATTAATTGTATTGTACTTTACCAGTTGCTGACTGGGTAGGTATTATTTTTTTAATCCTATGCCTAATTTGTGCTAAGAATGTATTATTTCAAACCTGAGTATAAACTTTTCAAATGCAAATATTGAGATGAACATATCTGCTCCTCTTTCTTTTGTTATAGTGATTTTAATTGTGTTTTTAAAGTCAGATTGTCTTTATCTTAGAAATATCAACCGTAAATGATTCAGCTCACATCACCTAAGTATTAGGGAATTATTCTATAGCCACAATGTCATGATTATGCCTTAGAAGACTAAAAATAATTTTCAAATATGAGAAGATAATTAGTCCATATTTAATATTTCACATTGTTACAAGTACTTTTTATGCATCTCCTCCCAAGTTAGGATCCCATCAAGGTTCTTGCATTGTTTTTGATTGCTATGTGTTTTTCAATCTAGAGAAGTCTTTTGTTTGGTTTTTGTTCTTTCAGTTTTTACATTAATATCCTGAAGATATTGGTCATTTAAAGTTTGTATTCAATCATAATACAGACCCCCCCCACACACCTGAGACTGGAATCAGTTTCTTTTTCATAATCATTAAGAAGGATATTTATTTTGCTGATTGTCTTTTCTCGTATTTACAGTTTTGCAATCCCTGGCTTCAAGATTTGTTTAGGAAACACATTGCCATGTCATTTTGATAGTGGATCTGACTCTAAGGTCTTATGGCACATGTTCGGACATTTAAATTGCAGCTCTTAAAGCTTAAATCCAGTGTTTATAAACTTACGACCTTGGCTTGGCTCTAAGGCCTTGACTTCACCTACTGTTCACCAAGATTTTGGTACTCTGTTTCCTGAGTAGCCTCAATGATTTTTTTTCTCCTTTCTTGGGAGTCAACCAAATAATATTTTTAAATTTTGACATTTTATTTTATATTATAGTTTTTATAGGGAAAGACTACTTGACTTATAGTCTACCATTTTTGTATAGAATTTTTAAAAATATTATTAAGTTAGGCATTAGATTTATGATAATGAGTGGAAACTCTTTGATAAAACAATATTTTTAAATGCAAAGAGAACTTCATAAACATAATTTATTAGACAATAAAAACAACAAATAGATTTTTAATATCAATGACAGTAAAGATTATAGAAAATAAAGTGTTTCTTAGCTCTTTGATGATTTGAGTCCAATTTATATCAGTAAATTTAACCTATGTCAATTAGTGTTTGACCATTCAATATTTGTGTGAGTATACACATTTGCATGTGTATTCACACAGGCATGTTAAATGTTTTTCGTCCTAATTCTCATGAATTTTAAATACATATATTTATTTAAATATTTATATATATTTATCTGTATGAAATTAGCCACACCTGGCTAAATTTTTGTATTTTTAGTAGAGATAGGGTTTCACCATGTTGGCCAGGCTGGTCTTGAACTCCTGACCTCAGGTGATCCACCCGCCTCACCCATCCAAAGTGCTGGGATTACAGGCTTGAGCCACCATGCCCGGCCAAATTTTAAATAATTTTTTACCTCATTGGGATTTCATCGTGGTATACTTGCACTTGATAAAGTAGTTGCTGTAGAGAGTTTGTCTTGGACTCTGCATTTTTATATGAGCATTCTGTAATTGCCATGTATAATTTAAAAAAAAAAAATTTTTTAGGAGAAAGTAACAATCAGCACAGATTTATTGGTTACGGGAACTCATTTTCATATCAGTTTACATTTTCATTAGGCCACGTTCTTATATGAATATAGGTAGGTTAAGATGTGACAAATTATGCATCTCCAAACACACTACTTTCTGATAAAAGAGGATGTAGTAAATATTTTAAGTTCTTTCTTTTAAATTCAGTACTTTCTACATAAGTATTGGACAGGGCAATGGAAATCATATTCTAAGTTGAATAACATAAAACAATGCATCTTAGAGACATGTAAAGAATAGATCATATCCAAAATACTGAATACATAAAAAGATAATTTTGTTACAATAATCCTGAAGAATAATTTCAGAAAAGAACACCACAAGATGTGTATGAAAGATTATTTCCTCTCAGGGACTAGACAAGTTAAAACAAAATAAACAAGTAGAGGAGCTACAGTAAATAGCCAATTCATGAAAGTGATAAGCAACTTAAAATACAGGACATTTAACTTACCAAAGGGAAATAAAAGAAACGAAAAGAACAGAAATGATAAGAGTAAAAATTATCCAAGTGCTTTATGAACTGAAATTTCTCTCCCTTGCCTGACTGTCGTCCTGTTTTCCAAATCCAATCCCTGCAATGTTCTCACAGTGGATGGATGAGTAAGTCATTGGGGGAATCATCAGCCACAAAAATGATACCGTATTTATTTAAGCTCTGAATGTCAAAAAAAGTGAGAGAAAAGTGACCTCATTCCATGTCAGCCAACTCTAAAATTTTATTCTAAAAGTCAAAACTGTTCCAACTCATCATTACTATTCTTTCTGTAGTTTTGAAGAAAGCAGTTTGAAACTAGATCTTTCTACTCATTGAAGTTATTTTAAGGTAGAAAGTTCAATATGCTCACAAAAAGACAGCTATTTAGGCATATAATAAAAGTTATATGTATGTCTCACATATTTTCCAGCTATTTTAAAATGGTATGGAATAATTCTAAGCTATAGTCATTTTAATTAAAATAACCTCTCCTCCTTCAGAACATGATCAGACTCCTTTTTATATCCTATATCAATGAATGGAAATGTACTTATATGGATATTAACTCAGTGGAATCACTTTATGAATGATTCTTTAAAAATCCTATAATGTAGTAGATTATATAGTTAATTTGAATTATGTAGATATTAACTTTTAAGAAATTTTATTGGGTTATTAAATTCATATTTATTATCCCATACACAATATTAAACATTCTCCATTTCTGCGTTGAGATTTTCTTAGTCACCAAACTACTCACGTTTAAAAATTCCCCTAATGTACCTTTTAAGTTTTTAATTAAACTTTGTCTCCCACGTTTAGTCACAGTTCAACTTTGGCATGATTTAAAGTAATGAATTTTAAGGCTGATCTGATTCTTAAAGTATAATATATTTAAAAATTAAAGCCAAAATTAAAACATGTATTTCTAATGTTTGTCTTGAAATGATACTAAACTTTTTAGAGGAAAGCACTATGCAAATCTTATTTAAGGTGTTAATGAACAATGTAAAATGACCAACGATCTTTCCTTTTCACAATTGCTAATAGTAAATATTTCAATGATCAAAGAATGAATGGTGTTAAGTCCACACGGAAATTTGTGGCTCAACCCTGTATTACTTTTCCTCAACCATAACATCATTCATTCACTTAAGTATTTACTGAACAGTTCCAGTATGCTCTGAACTTTGTCAGGCATTGGTGGTGTAAGAGTGAGAAGATTCATAGTCAAAATTGGGTAGACAGGCACTTAGGAAGTCTTTGACACTGTGGCAGGTGTATCATGGTGTGATTCTCAATGTATCACTGTGATGTACATTGGGAATACAAAGGATCTAACTTAGTCTCAAGATGTCAATGAAGGATTTGCAGAATAAATGATGCCTCTACTAAAACTAAAATATATTCTGCAATGTGTGTGTATGGACTAAATTATCTTCACCTACAGTATGTACATTGTATTTTTTAATGTTCTTTATTACATTTGTTAAATAAAAAGATAGAAATAAAGCTCAGTTGGAAAACTAAACAAAGCAATTGTGCAATATTTATTATAATTTCAATGGGCTAACATTGGCAATTTCCAACATTATTTAAATGTAGACTACTCAGATATTGTAAGTCCCCCTAATTAAACATTAATAATAAAAAATAAAAATTTGATGAGAACTCAGTAGCACTGTTATCCTTTACTCCCCTGAGCACAACCACTAAATTTAATGATATTGTCTTTTTTTTTTTTTTGCTTGTGGGTTTTTATTGTTGTTTCTATCGTTATTGTCTTATTTCCTTTATTTATTTATTTATTTATTGCTCCAGTAATTAATTTAATGGTGAATTTGTTTGGAAGCTTTTATAATATACTTTCAGCTTAACATGAGGAAAGAAGCATAACTGAATTTTTACCATAAGCTAGGACGTTTTTGCATACAAAGCAATATGGTTTAGAACTTCATAGGTAAATGATAGGCTGTGAAGGATACAATATACATGAAATCTAATGATGTTTTTACTCTTAATGGCTTAAAACACTTATTTATAATTTTGTTTTGATTAAAACAAGTTTCCCTGGTTACTATGTTCAATGTATTATGCCAGGTATATGGACAAATGAACAAAAGCTTTGATATTTTCATAGCAGGATTCACTAATTTGCCTAAATTGCATCCTGAACCTAGTGGCAAATACACTGAGAAAATCACTTGATTGTACATCTTCTCTTTTTTTTTTTTTTTTTTTTTTTGGTTTTGAACACATGATGAAAAATAAGACTTTGAAGGAACACAGCCCAGCAGAGCTTATCTGCCTTTCATGAGCCAGGATGTGCTGGAAGTAAGTATACCTGCTCTGAGACAGGATACAGACACTGAATAGTAAAGAACCCCAAATAATTGCCCTAAAATGGTTTCATTTTATGATTTTTTGTCAAAATTAGATTTTCTTTTTTGTATTAATTCAGCAATGTTAAATGTCCTGACAGGCTTTCTAATGCAAATAAATGACCAAGGAATGCTCATTTGCAATTGTGTTTTTGCTGACTAAGAAGAGTCATGGATCTCTATCACGTGATAATAGCCTGCGTTTTTGCTTTCCTTAAACAGGTTGTAATCTGAACATATGGCTAGTAAATTAAAGTGTTATAAAATATTATAGATGATCAATGTGTTAATGTCATTACTTTTGTGAGAATTTAACATTTGTTATAGAATATAAATTTTTCTAGACTTACAATGATTTTATAGATTTTTCTAGCTAATGGAGAACTCATTGTTTATTGAAATTGAAGCAAAGAAATGTTATGACTTATACTGGGTCACAAAGCTAGTTAATGGCCCACAGCAGATGTTCCCAGGAATCTTGATTCTTCGCAAGTCTTCCTTTAAAGACCAACTTGAATGATGTACTAGATAGGTCATTAAAAGAAGCCACTCAGTCTCAGAAATAAAATATAGATGGAAATGTTTACAATACAACATACTGTCATCAAAATATTCTAACTAGAATCTTGCTAAATGACTCCTGCCATATTATACTGCCTAATCTTTATGAATTCAACACAAATTCTAAGTAGCTGTTTATTTTAAGGTATGAAAGCAGTGGACATGTCTTTATTTAGTAATATTTAAAAAGTCTTGATCCCTGGCACAGTGGCTCATCCCTGTAATCCTAGCACTTTGGGAGGCCAAGGCAGTAGTATCTCTTGATGTCAGGAGTTCAAGACCAGCCTGGGCAACATAGTAAGATCTCATCTCTACAAAAAAGAAAAAAAAAAAGCTTTGTGTGGTGGTGTGCACCTATAGTCCCAGCTACTTGGGAGGCTGAGGTGGGAGATTGGTTGAGTCTAAGAGTTTGAGGTTACAGTGAGCTATGACTGCCACTGTACTCCAGCCTGGGCAACAGAGCAAGACTATGTCTTTTAAAAAAAAGTGTTAGGAGTGAACTGTTTATGTTTTGTAAATACCAATAGCATCTTTCCATTACCTTTATCTGCAGTACCACCTTCTTTATCGAGGGATGGAAAGTACAGGACCCAAGCTCACCTCCTATTCTTCCATTCTATATTCATCCACTTCCCTACTTGCAAAGCCATGGAAAACATCACTAATCATCCCCAGCCATCTTTCTACTGGATAGAGTCCCAAACTCCTTAGCAGGAGAGTGCTCCAAGAGGTCCCTAAGCATGAAACAGAATCAGCAAATGAAATGAAACTTGTTTAACATCCTAGTTCCAACCCCTTTTGCTTATATCTTGGTAGTTAATATTCTCTTCTTTCTACCTTATCTCTCTTCGTCTGGAAAAACACTGAAACATTTATTTTAATAGCTTGGCACTTTCTTACACAAAGTGTATAGAACCAACTTAAACTTTTTTGACATAAAGACCTCACAAACAGCCATCATGGTACTAATCAGTGATAGAATTTTGAGGGTTTCTGATTTGTTTGTTTTCTTTTTCTCTATCCATTGTTACATCTTCATTTCTTTTGCTATGGGAGGCTATTGGGGGTCTGGCAACCAAGAGTTTCTTCTTCCCTCAGTATCTACCACTCATTCTTCAAGTTTTGCTTCTAATATCCTTTCTTACATGTTGTAAGATAAAAGGCGGTGAACTCAATATGCTCTGTGTATGTAATGGAAGTATCTGTGAGATTGTACGAGTTCAGGTAGAAAGAATGCAGACTCGGGCACTGCTGTTGCTGAAGTTCCTAGTTCCTTTTATTAAGACTTGAACTGTGGACTGGGTTATAACACCTAGCAAAGATTTGGACAGATTACATGAAACCAGTCAGTTCTGTCTGTTTCCCGCAAGTGTCTCTCTCTATGCTTCAAATGTGATTCTCCTGAAAACAGAAAGCAGAGGTGAGTCTTTTGTGACCTCAGGTGAAAGCAGCTCAGATCACAGCTTCAGGAGATATGTCACTTGTTTTCGGAGTATCCATAGTGACTGTGGCGGAGTCAAATCTCCGAACTATTTTCAGAAAGAAGCCCCACTTTGGTAGTCAGACGACCCTGGAAGTCAGGAGTAGAAGCAAGTGGGGGTTGTGGGCGTGACCTCAGGTGGAAGCAACGGTCCAGGTGTTGGGAGAACTCTCAGTAATCAGACGGCATCAAGCTTGGAGGCTCGGTATGAAGAGGTTGTCCCTGGATATTCCTGTAAAGGGGCCTGTTTTATTTTTTATCAGGAGTCAGTTTCGTAGTTAGGTTGAGATTCTGCTATGATTTTGTTAGCAAAAGTTCAAAATTGCATCCTTGCCAGCACCTGATTAGAAATAAGAGACTGGGTTCCCCTGTGGGCCAGGCTAGGCTGGGCAGCCTCACTCTATCAGCACTGTGGTTCTGCACTTAACTTCTCTGCTGAAAGTGAGTGGGTTATAGTGGCTTGACTTTCTTTTTCTTAGTTACATTCTTCATTAAAATTCACCTCCTTTCGAATTCATTAATGAGCTCAATGACACAGCCATTCAAAAGATCTCCCTGGAAAGTTGTCAGTGCTGACCATGGGGTGAAAAAGTCTTGTCATTCTGACATTTTTTATGCAATGTGATGAATCTCTTAACCACCTCCACCCTGCTTGTAATTATGTCCATGGGATGTTTACCAGTTTTATTGAGAATATTCTGGCAGTCATTCAATTTTTCCAATTATTTCCTGAAAACAGCCATCATCATAAGTATTATGTGTTCTGTGTTGTGAAAAGTTCTAATGTTAATTGTCGTTTCCTAAAAATGGTTCTGCTGCACTTTGAGAGCTGGGGTGGGAAAGGTTGGGGAAGCATCTTTTACTATTGTGACTCAAGTCAGGGGCTCCTTCTTGAAGTGCAGTATCTTCTGAATGCATCTAGATAGTTCTTTGTTTTTCCTTTTAGTATCAAGGAGAATACCAATAATATTGTTGGTGACTCTGGAATGCTTTCGAGTAGAAAGTAGATATCTCCATGTGTATTCAGAGAGCGAGCACTGAGGGTGTTCTTGGGAATTTTACAAGTGGAGAGCATCTCGGACATTTGGGCTTGAATTTGTACAGTCACCTGTCAAGTGTTTTCCTTCCATAGCCAGACTGACATCGGGGAGTGTGTAGTAGGACAAGCTACCAATAGTAACAACTACATGTTGTTTGTACCAGACAACAAGGTTTGGACATAGGCCACTGGAAATGCTGTGAACTGGCTTGCAGTGGAGTGGTCAGAAATTTAGAATTAGGAATATAATGTGCATCATTAGAATACAAGTACCAAATTCTAATAATTTGGAGTGGTACTGTCTTTCAAGATAACCTCCCTGTATGTACTTTCAGTGTCTCAACAGTAAAAAATGGCTATTCCTTCCCTCTGTAAACTCATTACTCTCTAGATTTTTCTAATTCCAGTCTTACAGAGCTGCTAGACAACAGAATAAATAGTGGACAACTAGATATCAATACTAGGTCAGGTGTGCATCTATGGTTTGCCAAACTCCAAAACTCTCAGTGTGGCTTATAATCCTGGCAAATCCCGTGTCTTAACTAAATACGGAAAGTATATCTTCTTAGGGAAGATAAAGAAAAATGATAACAGAGAGATAATCATTTAGGGAGACGTTGTTCTGAGACACTCACCACAACACTTTGTGCTTGGGAAGCAGAATGTTGTCCTCTAAAGGAGTCCGGCTCTGTGTCAGCAAGCTCTTGTCTTCAGACTCCAATTCCTTCCCTTCCCAAGAGTCCATACCAGAAAGCAAAAGCTCAGGCCAGGGAGAAATGGTTCTCCCCAAGCTAGGGCATGTATAGGAACACACTCTACGAATGGACTAGACAGTTATTGGGTCTGCATTTTGACCAAGTTGTTGTTCTTTTCCTGGACTGACCCACGTGGCTGCAGCATTTGCCACTCCTCCGTACCTTCACCAGCCTGCTAGTGCTTAGACCCTTTTCCTGTCTTGATCCTCTCCTAGGCCTGGAGGTAGACTTTTACTGTTGCTGCTCTTTGCTATTATTGCTGCAAGACAGAGAACTCACTGGGTCAGTATGAACAACTGACCTTCAAATCAGTGTGAAAAATGTATCATTTGTTTCTTTCCTAACAGTAGTCCTGCTACTCTCAACACAGCAATATCACTAAATCAATCAGGATCTAAACCTTACTAAAAAAAGAATAATGTTTGCTGAATCAGGCAAACTGGTAAAGAGCTTAGACTCCAGGCCAGCATCTTGTTAGTGATCATAGGCAATAATCATTCAGGAAAAGATGGAACATAGATTTTCAATACAAGGTTTTAAATACAAGAGCCAGTGCTATCTCTCTGGCAATTTTAGAATTCATGTGTCATGTCTTTAAAATCACAAAAGAGTATTCAGTGAGGAAAAAAAAAATGCCTGCATTTTCATTGCTGTAATAAGAAAATAATACTTTTAGTTATATATTTTAATGACTAATTCAGATGGTCCTAAGCAGCTTTAGTGAGTTGCCTCTAAAATATGGAATGTATTTAATGATGTGTATATTAATGATTTTATATTTCTGGTAATATTTTGGAACTGTTTGCCAGGCTTCATGCTGCTACAGGCACAGGTATTTTGTGTTTCTCAATATCCAGTAAGTACTGCTGCTTCAGGGACAGGTTAATCCTCTTTGAGAGAATTTGGCTATACAAATTTGCTTATTTGGGTGAAGGGCACTTTCCAAATTATTTTATTGTATTTTATTGTGCCAATGTCATGCAATCTAAGTACCAGTTACTTTCAGACTGAATTCCTTTACTCTTAGTTATTTTAGAAAAATAATGTTTAAAAAAAAAACTAATGAAAACTTCATTGAATGACATACTTCCAAAGAAGGTAAAATGTATTTCTTATTTATATTTCATTTTCATATTAATGGATATTAATTTTTTTTGATTGGTGGGTTAATAAAGAATACCAAACAAATTGACTTAATTTGTGGGTACCAAGATGGACAGAGTAATATGTAAGAATTTCTTTCTTTCTTTCTTTTTTTGAGATGGAGATTCACTCTTGTTGCCCAGGCTGAAGTGCAGTGGTGAGATTTCGGCTCTCTGCAACCTCCGCCTCCTGGATTCAAGTCATTCTCCTGCCTCAGCCTCCCCAGTAGCTGGGACTCCACACCACCATTCCTGGTTAATTTTTGTATTTTTAGTAGCAACAGGGTTTCACTATGCTGGCCAGGCTGGTCTCAAACTCCTGACGTCATGATCTGCCCGTCTCGGCCTCCCAAGATGCCGGTATTACAGGCATGACCTGCCACACCCAGCCACCTGTAAGAGTTTTTAAAAGAAAAATTGAGGTGAAAATCAGGAGTGAAGGGCAGAGAGAACCCTGCAGAAAGGATGTCTTAGGCCAAATAGCAGGAGATGTTGGTAGTATTTGGGATCTCTGTCATTTCTGTGAAGATTTGAACCAGTGTGTAGTGGGAGAGAGATACTTGCTTTAAGAAAGTTCTGTGGTAAAAGTAGGGGAACTTACTGGATAATGTAAGCTTTTAGAAAAAAAATGTAAAGTCATCTGAAATAAAATGATACCCACTTTATACTCTACAACCAAATACATTCCAGACTGTAAAAATGTGAAAGAGAAAAAATAAAATGAGAAAAGCACTAGGAAGTTCTGTGTGATGGTCTGAGAGCTAAAAAAAAAAAAAGAAAAGAAGAAAAAATAGTAGAAGAAAATGTAAGTGAATGTGAACATAACCTTATCTAGGCTTGACACGCAAACCTAAGATCTTAAGTGAAAAGATTTACATATTTCACATTAAAAATTTTTGAAACTTCCATTTGGGAAAATGGCTCAAACCAAATGATAATCTAAAAAATGTTTTATATATTGAATACATATATGCATAGATATGGTTGACAGAGGGTTGATATATTCAAACATAATATACTTTTTTCCCTATGTTTTTATGTCTTTTTCATCTCCATAAAATGTTCTGTGTTCTTCTTCACCTGGTCGACTTTCACTTGCTCTTCAATCTCAATTTGTCTTACTTCCTCAGGTGATCTTCCTTGATGGTGTGATTCTCTGACCTCTCTTGCAATACATTTGAATTATTTTCCAACCTTCATTGTAGCTATAATTGTTAGTGACCATCTTTTTTGCTAGACTCTAGTGCCTAGAGGGCAGAGCCATGTTTCATGTTCACAGAGCGTCTGCAGCTTCTGAAGATTATTGTAGGTCCTCCATCAGTACTATTTGCCATTGAAATTAATGACTACAATAAGAACTCATTGTGAACCTGGCTTGGGGCACTGCTGAGTAGGAATTGCAATGTCAAGTAAGCAAGGGAGTGTTCTCTAAACATCTCTAACAATTAGGTATTCATTTGTATTCAGGAAATGTTTTATAATACTGGCCCCCTGATCCAATAAGGATTTTGATAATTGAGATCAATCATGAGCTCAGTTTTTGATTTAGGATGAAAGGGGAAAGTGTTAGAAGTAGAACATATCCAAGTCATATGGCACCAAAGTTTGTTACCAGCTGCAAATCCATATGGGTTTGAAGCAACCTCAATTCTAGCCTCCTCAGAAGAAAGAATTTGACTGATGGACGTAAAGCACAAGAAGAGACCAAGGCAAGTTTTAGAGCAGGAGTAAAAGTTTATTAAAAAGCTTCAGAACAGGAATAAAAGGAAGCAAACTGCCCTTAGAATAGGGCCAGTCAGGCGACTTGAGAGGTCAAGTGCACTGTTTGACTTTTGACTCGGGTTTTGTATGTTGGCATGCTTCCGGGGTCCTGTACCACTTCTCCCCTGATTCTTCTTTTGGCCTGTCTGCACATGCAGTGGCCTGCCAGTGCTAGGGAGGGGCCTCATGTGCAGTGTGCTTATTGGAGTTGCACACATGCTCACTGGGGCCATTCTTCCATTACCAGTCAAGTGTTTCTAGAGGAAGGTCGTATACCAATTAAACTCCACCATTTTGCCTCTTTGTGTGCATGCTTGAACCCATCACCCAACTCCTGAGACCTTATCATGAGGCTGCTGATCACCAGTTTCAGGTTTTTTCTCTCTCCTGGGAGACTACCTTTCCCTGGCACTGCTGGCTATGACCAATTATTATTTTAGAGAGACAGTTAACAATTGATTGACCATCAATTGATGGTCACTGGATGTTATTGGTATGTGTGTGTTGTGGGGTGGGCCCTATCCTGCCCTGCTCATGTCTGACTAGCTACCTAGTGTAACAAAAGACTGTTTTAAGTGCCAGATTCCACCTGTACTTGGGATGCTGAATTGTCATCAAATACATGGCCTGGCAACTTAATTATGCTGCTTCTCAGTAGTGCCTTGCCAATGCTATAGTGCTGCCCTTCCTGGTATAGGAACAAATAAAATAAACAAAAGGTATTTTTAGAAATGTGCTTGAGGAATTAATATAAAAAGTTGTTTTTGGATGGTTTTGTAAGTCGAGAATTATTTTGAAGATAGCATTGGAATCTCGTTTGCTCTGCTGTGAACAGAAAGGTGTTGCTGATGTACTGATTAAATATGCTTCCATTGAGGAACAGATCTACCGGTATATAGAAAATGTGAGCCAGCATGAATAGAAAAGAGTGTTATGAATGACTAACTCTCATTTATATATGAAGATGGATAAGCCTCAGGTTTAAAAATGAATGAATCTTACCAGATCCTAGTTCATACTATGAAGAAGTTAATATCATTGAAATTCTGATTAAATTAGAACTGTTCTAAAATGTAGCTAATTGCCTTTTCCAATTGAAGAACAGTGTGGAGGTGAGTGCTTTTTAAAGATGTCTTTCTAATTAAGACACAGTCATTCATTTCAACTATTTTATATTTTATTCGGCATCATTCTATTAATAGGATCATGATCCAGGGGTAAAGGTGTAAAGCTAGAATAACTTGCATACTGCTGCTCAAATGCTATAGCAATGGAGCTAGGATAGAAGAGTCATTTAGGCTCCAGTGCTCCTAACTCTCAAAGGACTGTGGGATGCTTAAAGGGGCAGCAAAAGGTCTGTTAAGCATCTTTGCTTGAAGGGAGAGAATTTGAAATAAAGGATATTTACTTCTACCACCTTGAATTTTTCTCATGTTCCCCAATCTATCACATTTTTTAGTAGGAGAAATTGAGGTAATGATATTCATTATGTTCGATTGATTGGCTCCTGTTCACCGCTCAAAATGCATTTCTTCATCTTCTGAATGATCTAGAATATTTATCCTATGGAAAACACTCTAGTCATCTATCTTAACCTTTAATTTCATTCCCAGCCTCTTCTTTTTCTGCCCTTTCAGCCCCTCTTAACTTTCCATACTCTTCCCCATCAGTTGTTTCAGATGTATCTGTTGAACAAGTTACTGAAACACCAAGAAGTTTCCTGACAACTTTAATGTTGCCTTAAATGTCTTCTACAACAGACTGGATTACTGCTGTCAGCCTTTTACTTTTCAGTTAAGTGAGGGAACTATTTCCTTATACGTTGATGTTGCAATTGGCCATGGCACAATCTTTGTCCACTAAGTCACGGATAAACAAATGTGAACAAAACAGACTCTGTCATCTCTCACTCAAAAGATAAAAGATATCTGTAAACCATTAATCCATTTATAGTGATCATGAAATAATTAGAACATAGACCCAAACGCGCATTCATTGCTACAACCAATGAGGATTCATAATTTAATGGTCTGTAACAAACCAAAAGCAAAAACAAAACACCAAAACACTCCGTGTCTGCTGACCGTGAAGTATTATGCAGCAGTCTGAAGCACAGTGATAATGGTTAAACACAGCAACATTAGAGATTTTTAAAGCATAATATACCATTTGATCCAGCAATCCCATTACTGGGTATATACCCAAAGGATTATAAATCATTCTATTGTAAAGACACGTGCACAGATATGTTTATTTCAGCTCTGTTCACAATAGCAAAGACTTGGAACCAACCCAAATGCCCATCAATGATAGACTGGATAAAGAAAATGTGGCACATATAAACAATGGAATACTATGCAGTCATAAAAAGGGATGAGTTTATGTCCTTTGCAGGGACATGGATGAAGCTGGGAACCATCATTCTCAGCAAACTAACACAAGAACAGAAACCCAAACACTGCATGCTCTCACTCACAAGTAGGAGTTGAACAATGAGAACACATGGACACAGGGAGGGGAACATCACATCCTGGGACCTGTCAGGGTGGGGAGGGCTAGGGGAGGGATGGCATTAGGAGAAATACCTAATGTAGATGACAGGGTGATGGGTGCAGCAAACCACCATGGCTCCTGTATAACTATGTAACAAATCTGCAGGTTCTGCACATGTATCCCAGAACTTAAAGTATAATTTTAAAAGAGCATAATATAAATGTAGAATAAGATATATAACATGATGATATTTACGAAAATTAAAAACAGATATATATATGGAACACATGTAAACAGAAAATATCAAACATTTAAAAACAGCAAAATGGTCCTTTATGAGCAGAGTAGAAAGACAGTGGATGGGAGATATGAACATTAACTCAAACAATAAATGAAGCAAGAAGAGAGCTTTAAAGTGGTCAGAGATGAGAATGGACTACAGACCAACAGCATTATGTAATCTAATCTCTGCATCTGAGTTTTAAAATAAAATGTTATAAAGTCTTTCCCCAAACAGTGCAAATATAATCATCTTTTTTTTTCTGGCAGTTATTAAAGTGATTGATTTTTTTCATTTTTTTTTCATTTGATATATTTGGACTTTATTGTGCTAGCTAGTATAAGATTATGACTTAATTTTATTTTCTTTCCAAATAACTAATTCTCTCAGAGTCTTTTATTGAAAAATCCTTATTTGTTTCTAGTGATCTGTGGTGCCTCTGTAAGCCAGTATTAAATTATTCTACATGCTCTATGGAAGCTTTGAGACTATTTCATCTTTCATTGAACTGTTTTTCTATTTATGGACTGGTATCCCAATGCTTAAATATTGTAACTTTATATAATTTTGGAGGTCTTCCACCGAAAAGCTTAATGGATTCACCTGACAGAACCAACTAAACTTCATCGCCAGAGAAGTGATACAGTTTATGCACAGAATAAACCTCCTTATGGTAGATCCAATGTGACAGAAGAACTTTATCAACTCTGTTTTGCAAAATTTTATTTCCTTTCTCCAAAATTTTTGTGTTTTGTTTTTTTCCTTATGGTTTGTTAAAGGCTGATAAGTTATTGTTCCTCATTAGTGGCAGCAATGATTAGGAATTCATTTTTATTGTCTGAATATTTGTTGATCACTATAAATGGATCAGTCCATGGAGATATTTTATATCTTGGATGAGAGGTGATGGAGAGTCTGTTTTGTTATTGATTAGTTTGATGGCTTATTTGTCTATTTTAGTTGAAATCAATTAAGAATGTTTTTGCCCATTAGGAGGGAGAAATGTTATCTCATATCTGGACAGGTGAGTAGCTGTGTTCCTGTATTTACTTTGGTTTGAAATAATAGAATTGAAACCATAAGCATTTTCTATGTCTGTGTGCCAGGGTATCTATGTTAACACCTCTTACTGTTGGTGTGTAATGTTTTTTTTCTTTTATCTCTTGAGAGTGTTCATAATGCTCTCAAGTATTAGGTGACTCATTAATGACTTAGACCCAGTTGGGTAAGGATGCATGTTTGCAAGGGGGCGTTTCTCAAAGCTGGGAATGTGTATTAAAAGGAAAAGTATTTTGTCTCCTGTATAATCTTTTCAGACAGAAATTACTGGCCATGGTAAGGTTAATAAGGTTATTGAGACAACTTAATGAATATATTTTCTGCTTTTCTTTTTTGTAGCATCAATGTTACAAATTTGGACAGAGGTTTCTCAAGTGAATTTTGCACATATTACACATTTCATCTCTGACAGTATATGAAAGTCATCTTCTGAGAAAGTACACAAAACTGTTCGTGTGATATAGTTGAAAATAATAGTTAATGGTCACACTTAAAATTATTTGCCTAAGAGAAATAAGAAAACCCTCAGAAGCTTGGAAGGTGTTTGGATACTTCAGGATTTAGCCAGTGGTCGCCTAGAACATTAAATGCAAATACACACACGCAAACATACACACAGAATCACACACTCAGAATTGCACATACTCAGAGACTTCCATGTGAGAGTTCATCTGTGATGTGTTTTACTGAGAACTTAGAGATGAATGAGGACATTTATATAGCCCGAAGCCAAACCTGCTAAATTTAATTTTAAATGCACCTTTTCCCCTCCTTCTTAGAACTAAAAAATAACAATGAACGAACAACAAATTCCTCTTATTTTCCAATTCAGATAAATCTCCTTCTAGCTCATACTTCCAGCATCAGCTCTGGGATTCCCTAGGCCTGTCTTGCACAAAACCTAGTTAAGCTGCTCCAGTATGGAGGGAGCCATCTTTTCAGTGTCTTTCTCTCCCCTCTTCCAGTTGAAAAGCAGCTTTGAAAGCAGCACAAAGAGAGCATTCGTCCAGTCATAAACACTGAATTCCATCACTCAGGACAGAAGAGCGGTTTTGGTTTCAGTAACATTTATATCAATGCAGTTCGATATTTCTATTTCTATTTCTTCTTGTTTCACCTGTTTGCTGTTTACTTGTTTTTCCTTTTAAACATTCAGTAAATTTCAGAAGTGTTTCGTATAATTAGTATATAGTTGGATTAATTATGTAAATTTGCTCAAACGATATTCCAATTTACGTTTACATTTCTTCTTTTTTCTTTTGTGTTTACTTAATTGTCCCTCCAACTTTTACATCTCAAGTATATTTCAGAAGTCTTTTATCTAATCAGCATTTAGTTGGATGTGGTCAAACAAATTAATTTGTGTGGTATCCCCATTTGTTAATGGTGTGATTATCTTGCACACATTGTGCCTCTTTCTTGGTCTTTGAGAATAGCATTTTCTTGCATAACTTGTCATGCTCTAAGCTTTCTCTATCACTGTAAGACAAATTTATGAAACATTCCAAATTCCATAATGCGTCCCACCTACAGTCCTCAGTTTCCCCTCCCAAACACAGAAGGCACTTCATATCCGGGTATCGTACACCCCGAACCCTTCTATTTCTCACCTTGTTAATGGAAAGAAAAGACAGTACATCATGAACTCAGTGAAAGAGAAGACAGGATATCCTGAACAAGTGACTTCATTTTCTGGATTTTTATATTTCCTCTGCTGGAAAATTGAAGTCCTAATAGTACGTTCCTCATGAGTTTTTGATGTCATTGTTGTTAGGATTAAATGAGATAATATATGCAAAATTATTGGAACGGTGTCTTGCACATAATAAATAGGAACATTGTGTAAGCAATTGCTATAAGGGTGGTAACTATTACCGAAGATGTGGTTTGGCTGTATTTAAAAGCCTTGATTCCCGGGCTAAGATGCTAGCAGCCTCCTGAGTAGGTAGCGACTTGATTGCTTCTGCTTTATGAATCACCAGTATGTAGGAGGGATGGAGTTTGTGTGAGGAGACTGCAGCAGAGATACAAGTCAGGCGATTTTAGACAAATCAAGATGACTGACTCCTCATTTTCAGCCTTAGAGATTCTCAAGCTAAACCCAGCATGATACTGGGGAAAATACAAAATATTTTTGAGTTTACTTCCCAGTTTACTCACTTACCCTGTATAACTTCGGGAAAATAATCTAACTTGAGGCAGCTCAAGTGTTTTTATTATTAACCTGAGTAACGGCAGTATTTTTCTTACAATTATTTTGGAGTGCTAAGGAGTCTGTAAGTGTGAAGCAGTTTCATATGCAGAAAGTACTACTCAAATGTCAATTACTTAAGTCAATTATATAAAGACATCCAGGAATGCCAAACAATGCTGTAAACAAAAGCTAAATCTAAATTCCTGGAAAAGTCTGGTAACAGGGCAAATATATTTTTCACATCACATTTCCCCCCTCATAGAATAACTTCCTGGATGTTTATTTTCCTTCTTAGATACTTCCCTTCTATCTAATTTTGCAGCATTCTACAGTTTCATCAGCTATCAGCAAAATCAAGCTGTCCTCATTTGACTTGGAATGTCATAGAAATGATAAACTAAACAGCTTAGAATAGCACAAACTGGAAAGCAGCATGTAACCCTCTAAAAATCTCAACTGTCTGACTCCAAGCCTAAATCTAGAATCTTAACCATTATCTACAGATTGTACACTTTAATATTTAAGAATGGATTAAAATCACGTATGTTCAAGAGCGCATTGCTGTTATTACACTGCATTCGTTAAGTTCTCGTTAGCATGTGGTCTTCATCTCAACAGTGTAAAACTATAAAGTAAATTTGAAATATGCCTTTGAAATTGCCTTCCACACTGACTTAAAAAATAAAAATATATTACCTCTCCAAGCTTTGAAGATAACTGTATAATTTGGAAATAATTTATTCTCCCACTTTCTTAAAGTTTACCATGTAATAGACATAATTCTCTAGGAAAAAAATGTTTATCAAGAACAACATTTTTTAAAATGCTAAGAAGGTCACTCTCCTGCTGTTTTATAATGTTCCTCAGAAAAAGAGTAAATATACATTCTGACAACTTTCTGGGTTTATATTAATAAACATTCTCTTTTCTAAGCCTCAAAGGATATGATTTTTAATGATATAAGTACATATATATTTCTTTCTTTTTTTTTGAGATGGAGTCTCACTCTGTCACCCAGACTAGACTTCAGTGGCACGATCTCAGCTCACTGCAACCTCTGCCTCTAGCGTTCAAGCAATTCTCCTGCCTCAGCCTCCCAAGTAGCTGGAATTACAGGTCCAGCTAATTTTTGTATTTTTAGCAGAGATGGTGTTTCACCATCTTGGCCAGGCTGCTCTTGAACTTCCAACCTCGTGATCCACCCACCTCAGCCTCCCAAAGTGTCGGGATTACAGGCCTGAGCCACTTCGCCCAGGCATATTTCTAAATATTTAAAGTTTAGAGGTGCCGTTTCCACTAGAGTTGGGGGCATTGTCCGTACCTTTCACTCTTCTGTGAGGGATGACTTACCTGTCTTCCCACTAAGGTGTCTCATATAGGCCTTGTCTTAGTCCTTCCAAGCTACTATAAAAATATATCATAAACCTTGTAGTAATAAACAAAACACAATTATTTCTCACAGTTTTGCAGGCTGGGAAGTCCAAGATCAAGACACTGTCAGATCTAGTGTCTGATGAGGGCTTACTTTTTGGATCATGAAGGTGCCTTCTCACAGTGTCCTCACAGACTGGAAGAGATGAGGTGACTTTCTAGGATCTCCTTTATAAGGATAGTAATTTCATTCATGAGAGGTCAACTCTTATGACCTAATCACCTTCCAAAGGCCCCACCCCCAACATTATCATCTTGGCTATTAGGATTTTGACTTGCCAATTTTGAGGGGACACAAGTGGTCAGATTATGGCAGTCTTAAAGCAAGTCATTTGAACTTAGAAAGCTAATTTAATTTTAATCCACATATCTGAGGGGCTACCTCTCATATTTAATTATGTATATATTTTACATATATATTTTTAATATATATTTTACACATATATTACATATGTATATATTTTACATATTATATATCTTATAATTTATATATGTATCAATTAAGTTCTTGTTTGTCTGTCCCTAATCGCAATTCAACTAATCCCTGAGAAGAGACTGGTAGAAATTAGAAGGAGCTAAAAGATTCCTCCATACTGAAATAGGTGCCTCTGGTTTCAAAACACACTTCCCAGGGGTTACAGAGAACTAACCGCACTTTACTGATAACTTAAAAAACAAAACAAAACCAGTTTTCTTTTGCATTCCTTATAGGGTGGTGTATACATTATTTTACCTGAGCAAGGATGAGTCCAATATTCCTAACCTATATAAAATAAAAGTGCCTCTCCTCCTTTTCATATTTTCACAGAAACTTTACACTTTGACACTAGGCATTCATTCTACAGAGACAGGCCTTGACAATTGAGCAAATGATCATTTTGCTAATTCCATATTCATGGATGACTCATGACTCATCAGCAACACTGTGGAGCTTCTTTGTGAGAGGCGACAGCTGCTTTACATTAAGCATCATTACTAAACAGTTTTTTTTTTTTTTTTGAAAAGAGGATGTGCAGAGAATAATTCCTTTGCTTAAAATGTAGGTAGTTTTTCAGGTTTAGAAGATAAATGTAGTGAGGGCTCTGCATTTTACTGTAGATTTAAAAACTATGACACTTTAACATCCCGGTACACACAAAAAAGGCAGCATGAAGCAATGGAGATCATGAAAGTTGGGAGGCTTGGGTCTTGATTTTGTTTTAATTTGCTCTCCCTTAGCGGGATGACTTTAGGATCTTTGATTTAATGAGACATCAGGTAAAATAACTATGAATCTCCTGAAAATGCAAACTTCTTTCTCTTCCTATGTGCTAAGTATTTAACTTTATGTGTTTTTAATCAGATGTCCAGGGCTTTTAGCATATTCTCAACAGAGTCTTTGATTCCCAGGAGGTTAAGAACTACTCTTCTAGGTGGTCATTCTCAAAATAGCATTTCATACCATGGATCATTTTGCTCCCTCCTAATTCTCAGCCAAGGATGATCAGAATGACAGATCCTGACCACAAAGAAAGAGGCTTCATTTTCATAAAGCAATGTATAAATACAGACTTCATTGCTACAGAATGTATTCCCAATTATGGTAAATTGTGGGTCATTCACTGAGAAGACTGAAAAATTATTTTGATCCTGACACACTGTGAAATTTACACTAGTTGAGGATGGGTTGGACTCCTGAAAGAATTTCTGTATACTGCTCTTTAAAACAAAGGGAAAGAATCCAGTTGAAGCTTAACTCTCTTATTTATCGTAACTGCAATGGCAGCACTCCACCTTTTCTGTCTCTAAGTGTGTATGACTGTTCACATGTGGGGGCATCATCAGGGAATCCAGATTTTCTGCCCTTAAATCTGGAGAGTAGGTTATTTCTGCCACTCTCCCCTCATGCCTCACTCTGATGAGTGGCCCATATGTGGTCACTCCAGCTGCTAATTTACATGTCTTTAGCCCTGCTTGTACTGGAGCTCTCACAAGACTTTGGAAGTGCTTCCTGTCCTTTGCTTTGAGCATTCTACCTCACTAGTAATCCCAGATGATAACAGATACATATCAAATGGTACTCTCAGGTCTCCCTGAAGAATCAGGTGTTTTGTTTTGTTTGTTTTGTTAATTAAACCACAGCAATGTAATGAGAAGAATGGAGGCTATAGCCATAACAAATGTACTTCCTTCCCCACCCCCTCCCCCCCAACTCCCGCATTGGGATTGGGATTGGGCTCTACATCCATTCAAATGAGGTTTTTTTCATGTAGATGCCTCCTTTACCTGGAACTTTAACCACCTCCCACCCATCATTTTCTCAGAGCTGACTTTAGGTCTTCCAGCACCAGGCTCTCTCTGCCTTCTTCCATTAAATAATTTTTTTTCTGCAGAAAAACAAATTTTTATTTATTCTTTTTTTTATTATTGTATTTGTCAGGTCTCCATATGCAAGCCTGGAGCCTGAAAGTTTGAAGTCCTGCTTGCCTCGGCTGAAGTCGCCCACCCCCTGCCTGTGTTCACCATTGTCTCTGGTCGCCCAGCGGAGCTTCCCACAAGCCCCTCACCCAACCCTGCCATCTTAACTGTTCTTATGATAAGGTAAATACCTCTCACCCAACCCTGCCATTGTAACTGAACTTGTATACTGCTTGCCCCTACCCCCCACCACTGTAACTGAACTTACTCTGCAACACCCACGCCCCCCAAAAAACTACCCAAACCTATAAAACCATCTCCTATCCCACTGTCTTTTGCTAATGCCCTTTTTGGCTTCAGCCCACCTGCACCCAGGTGAATAAACAGCCATGTTGCTCACTCAAAGCCTGTTTGGAAGGTCTCTTCATTCAAAGCGTGCGTTTTTCAACAGTGTCATTTTATTTATTTATATTTTAGAAATGGTATCTTATTATGGTGACTTTAGGTCTTCTAACACCAGGCTGTCTCTGCTTCCTCCGGTCGTTTATTGCTTTCCGCAGAAGGAAGAACTTTATTTAGTTATTGATGTATTTATTGTTGTATCATTTCATTAATTTGTATTTTAGAGACAATGTCTCACTATGTTGCACGAGCTGGAGTGCAGTGGCTATCCACAGGCACAATGATATCACACTGCAGCCTCAAACACCTGGGCTCAAGTGATCTTCCTGCCTCAGTCTCCTGAGTCCAGAAGGAAGAAGCTTTAAATTTCATCTGGGTCACTTCTGCCTGGCTCAAGCTTGAGTATGATGCTAATTTCAGCTCTCCCTCTTGGAGCATTGCTCCCTGCATTCTGCCCAGAACTCCTGCAGTCTATATACCATTCCACTGGGATATGGCTAATAGGCACTTCCATCCTAACAGACTCCAAACAGACCGACTCTGATCTTTTTCAAACCTCCTCTCCCTCCACTCTTCCCCATTGTCTTTCTTTTCCTCTCATTTGCTGGTTCTCTGCATTTCTCTCCTCCAACTCTGCCCTTGGGTACTGCTCCTGACCACACCGGTGGGTGTTATCACTGTTCCTCCTGAACATAGTATCAGACACGTGGGAGGAATTTGCTGTGACCTCTACTTAAAAGACAATGCCCAGGCATTTCAAGGCTGGCTTCTCAACAGCTTTCAAGTTTTTGCTCAAATGTGTCTGCTAAGTTTACACTTTCTAGGACACACTGTTTAAAATTACAACCTTCCCCTAGTATCGTTTTCTGTTTTATTTCTCTCCATAGCACCATCTCCATCTGCCATTATATGAATTTTCCCATTTATTTGTTTGTTGACTCTGTCCCCCCAAATTAATTAAAATGTAATTGCCATGAGGGAAGGGATTTTTGCCTGTGATGATTACCGTGCCTGGAATAGTGCTTGCTACTTTTTAGGGTGTCAATAAATGTTTTTTGAAAGAAATTATGAAAGACGCTTTTTAGTTAGGATAAATATAAATAAATAAAGAGAATCGTGTTTAGAGTAGCCGTTTTCTTTGGGAGTATAGAATCGATACTCTTTATGGGAAACTAACCATTTATGAATAAATATTAAAAAAGAAGTCCTATATCAGATATTTTCAGCCATCTTAGCCCAACTGAAGAATTGCCCAAGCTCAGGATCATGTAAAAAGATTTCAACATAGGACTGGGTGGCACATCATATTTAGTCTTACATGACGGACTTTGATTGATAAGTCAACTGGATCATAAATGAATCAAATCATAAATCACTATGTTGGAAGGCATCCAGAGACATTTCCTGGCATAGTGGAAGGTGAGCTATGATTACACATAGTATGAGAAAAAAAATAGGGACAGTTGTTGGTGTTGCTTTCTGTATTAAATTCTAGTCACACTAGAGATTATATTCTGATATAAAACCATTGAGAATAACTTTTGGATGTAATGTGAAAACCCAGTGCCACACTGTCAAAATGACATTATGTAGAATTTCTCAATATACCAGATTTACTTGAGTCCAGGACTGAGATGAACTAATAAATAAATAAATAAATAATTTTTTTAAAGTAGTTAAAATTTATCACCACTGTCAGGAAGAAAAAAAAAACCAAGCCAGGTCGCCTGCTTTTTGGTGATATTCAAGGTCAACACAATTTATCATTAATCTTATGTGACAAAAGTGTTGTCAGATGACAAAAATTTATGATAATCAAATGGTCAATAAATGAGAATTTATTCCCTTGGGGAAACTGGCTACCTACAATTACAGAAAAAGGATGCTAGGACAGGGGTTCCATCAATGTTAGTGGAACCAATCCATGCTCCCAAGTAGATACTTCTAGAGTGTACAAAAACTTGATTTCATGCATAGGCATATGTCTTCTTTGCTCAAATCTGGGCTCTGAAGTACAAGGAAATTAAAGGTTCATAGAACACCTAATAGGACTTTCAGAGGAGTCTGCTTTAATATTTTGATCATCTATTTTATTCTCAGCCCTAATTAGAGAAACCAGAGAAAGGCTTATGCTGGCTCTTCACAGGAGAAATTTTACCTTGCACCCAGGGAGAGGCAGAGCTGATGATGTGCAGGAACTCAGGTAACAGGAGAGCTGCATTCATCTGCTTCTGCTTCCGTCAAACAGGGAGTTATCACACAACTCATCCGATCTTCTCACCTTTCCTCTCTAACAAACCCAAGCTCACTTGCCAGTGAGAGTCATTCTTTTTTCAAATTGTAAAGAATCTTACACTGGCAAATCTATTTTCTTCATCTTATCACCTTTCACTATTTTATTTCACTTTTGCAGATGAAGTCTCTGCTATCTGCCAAATTTACTTGACAATAAACAGGTCAAACCAAGCACAACCAAATAAAAATAACACTGTTTTATTCATTTCACTTATTCTCTTTTACACAGCCTGCTTTCCTTTTGGCAATACTGCTTAATTCTTTTTTTTTTTTTTTTTTTTTTTGAGATAGAGTTTCACTCTTGTTGCCAAGGCTAGAGTACAATGACATGATCTCCACTCACTGCAACCTCTGCCTCCTGGGTTCAAGTGATTCTCCTGCCTCAGCCTCCCAAGTAGCTGGGATTACAGGCATGCGCCAACCCACCCAGCTAATTTTGTATTTTTAGTAGAGACAGGATTTCACCATGTTGGTCAAGCTGGTCTCGAACCCCTGACCTCAGCCACCTCAGCCTCCCAAAATGCTAGGATTATAAGTATGAGCCACTGTGCTCAGCTAATACTGCTTAATTCTTATGTCGTTATTTAATATATCCATCTAGACCATTAACATACCTTTTTTTCTTTCTTCTTTTTTAGGTGGAGTCTTGCTCTATCACCCAGGCTGAAATGCAGTAGCAGGATCTCTGCCTCCCAGGTTCCAGCGATTCTCCTGCCTCAGCCTCCCCAGTAGCTGGTATTTCAGGCACACACCACCATGCCTGTCCAATTTTTTATTATTAGTAGAAATGGGGTTTTACCATGTTGGCTAGGCTGGTCTCAAACTCCTGACCACAGGTGAGGAGGAAACTCCCCCACCCAAAGTGTTGGGATTACAGGCATGAGCCAATGCACCCAGCCCTCCGTTTTTTTCTTTTATTGTCTACTCTTAAACTGCTTCTTTCTTGAGTTAAAAATAAAAAAGTAACCATTTACTATTTGCTTAGCTAGGTAGTGTTGTAATACTTTAGCATAGACTCTTTTTTCCTTTTTATCTCTGCTATTAAATCTGGGAGGTAGAAATTATTATTCCCATTTTCCAGACGAGGAAATTGAGGACCAAAAGATTACATAATTTGCTCAGCATCATAGAGTTGGTGAGTTTCAGGTCAGGGATTTAAACAGAAGTCCGGGTTCTTCACTGTTATGCCATCTAGCCAGTTTTAGTCGAAATAGCTAATCTAATGGCTTTGTGGAAAGACTACAAATGTGGAAGAGAGTAGAATGACTTAAATCCTGGCAGCTTTTACTTCCTACATAATCTTTCAATCCAGCTTCTTTTCATTCCTACCACTATTACTCTAATTTATCTTTGCCTTCTTAATGGAGTTCTGTGTTTTCAGTATTTTTCTCATGAAAATTGCTCTTCCAACAGATGCAGAAATACCTTTCAAATGTAAATCTGACAGTGTCATTCCCTTCTGTACAATTCTTTGCTGGTTTCCCTTCACCTACACTAGCAGTTTTCAAATTCTTCATTGCATGCAGGTGCCTCAGGGATTCTGCCAATGATGCTCCATTACAATTTTAGTTTAAAATAGTTTTCCTGTTTTATATCTTTTGGAAAGATCAAAAATGTTTCAATAAAATTTATTTTTAACCCCTCAAAGTTAGAGTTAGGTTAAGGGGCAGGCCACCATATGGCTGCTCACGATGTTTTCATCTAAGGAGCACAAAGAGCTTTTTGCTAAGAATAGGCACTTTATGATGCAAGAAAATGTTTAGATCATCAGCAAAATGTAAGCTTGTTCTTCTTTCTCGAAAGTGCCATAAAACAAAAACAAACAAGCAAAAAACTAATTCTCATTGGTACTGACGTATCTCTGTTAAATATTTTTACAATGGGCCCAGGTGAAGTGCATGGCCCAATCATATTCCTCTGGCAAATTCACATGGCTGATTTGGTTATTCCCTATTTATTGGTTATTTTTGGTGGATATGAACACTCCCCAATTTATAGAGGTAGCTGAGGTGCATGGGTTTCTAACCTTTCAACTATGTCACCAACAGCAGATGCCAAAATGGAGGCAATTCTCAGACCTAATACTACCATGCAAAAAATCATATGTTAGCAGAAATTACAAAAGGAATTGTTTGATCCCACTGAAAACTTGAAGTCAGAGCTCCCTGACTTTGCACTGTGGACAGAACACTCACTCAAGAGAAATGTGAAGCATCTTAGCAACAGGATTCAGTTAAATCTCAGGGCAGACAGAAGAAATGTCTCTGACTATTTGCTAATACAGGTCTACTTCTGAATCTTTAACCTGCTCCAGAATGTATAGGGTGCTGAGCTCAATGGTTCTTGGGAGAGTGGGAATCTTAAATTTTCTAGTCAATGGATGGACGTCTCTTAGATATTACTTAAGGTCGTAATGTTAATTGACACAGCTAAGTAGTTAAAGACAGCCTTAGCACTTAGGGTAGCTATGTTTGAATTGTAAATTTCTGAATAACAGACTTTTATATAAGTAATACTGGAGTTGTTGACTAAGCACCTCTAAATTATAGAGTAAAACTAAACCCAAACACCAGCCTTATTTTTAAAATAAAATAAATGGGATCCAAAAACTCAGCTGTCTTATAGCCAGATAATCTTGAGATATGAGACCTAGAGACTATGGGGGATATTGCTTGATTCCTCCAAATAGCAAGAAACTTTGTCTGCTAGCATTGTTTTTGAGAACATGCGGTAGACTGAGAATATGAGGTAATCACTAATAAATTCACATTTAAACATAAGTTTTCATGAAATTTTATTGCATATATTGAAATTTGTTGAATATTTCAAAATAAATGACAAAGCAAATAAGTAAATTTCTGCCAAGAGTCTCGTGACGTTGATTACCCCCATCTCCATGAATTCTAAACCAAATCAATTTCATAGTAGTCTTTTTAAAGAATAAGCAATTTATTTCTTTATCTAGTTATTTTTCAAATCTTTAATCTCTTGTTCAAGAAGGTATTTGATTAGAAAATCGCAAAGGAACTTGAAAGAGAAAACAGGAACAATAGAATAGGGTGAATTTTTTCTCACACAAGACAGAAAGAATTATGTGTATATTAAACAAAGCTTTGACAATTGTTAGCCACTTTCTTCATGAATGAGTAGCCTATGCTTTTTAGTTGTGAGCAATGAAAACAATTTCTTGTTTTTTTATGCAAATATAGCTGATATCAAATTTAGTGTTAGCCCCCCGAAATAAGTTCAGCATATAGGCTACAAACATAGATTCTAGGTAACCTGTCTAGATTTCACATCTGCTTCTGCTCTTTATTAACTACGTAATTCTGGACGTATTACTTAATCCCATTAGTTCTTGGTTCCTTCATATGTAACACATGTAAACTGGTGGATAATACTAGTAGCACACACTACATGGGGGGCTATGAGGAATAAATGAAGGCATAAAGTGCTATAAGTATTTCTGGGCCTGCAGTTTTTGTAATTTTGTTATTTGTTTCTTTCTCTACATCTCACTTAATCTGCTTTACTCACCCACTGAGTTGCTGCCTTAGGGATGTTCAAGAGTTTAATGGAGTACAGAAGGTTTAAGGAAGGACCTCCTCTGAAATTCAGTTCATATTGGTAATAACGTATTGGTAGTGCACACTAGTGTGTTGTCAGAAGGACCATGCCCCCAGAAGACAGGTGTTTTTCCACCTCTGTAGCAACCTTGGGCATTTCTGCACTGTACAGGCAAGAGTAAAAGTCACCTGCTAGCCAGTCTTCATAGACTGTCAAGCAGCTACCTCCATCTGCGATTGGTTGACTTCTACTTTCTAATCTTTAAGCAAAATCCTCCCATTCTTTGTCAGTAGCCATTCCTACCTGCCCACTGCAAAAGCCCCAGGAGCAAGATAGTCCTTCTCCCCACCTATAAGGAACCAGGGATGGGCCCATGACCTAAGCTCAGCTAAAAGACACTCATGCTGGGATGGTTAGTTAGTAATTATTAGTGGCAATAGCTACAGTGTCTCTGAAGTGGAAACTGCTGTGCAACACATTGTTTGTATTCTGGCTAGATTGTCCCTGCTGAAGGTAGAGTTCTGATTTTGGAACTTTAGAGTTATCTCGGTTCCTGTGCATTTTCCAAGCTCTTTCCACCCTCTTTCAATCTATGAGCCCTGATATCTTCTCTCAGCTTCTCTCTTTTGTTTAAATGTCCAGAGTTGGATTTTCTTACTTGCCATTGGGCAGTTTTGAATACAAAGAAATACGGTGTTTCCTCAAAGAAAATCAACAGCCCTCTGCCATTAATAAAAGTTATGCAAATACTGGGGAAATGCTATCAAATATTTAGCCTGTCCGAGAGTTCACCTAAATGGTTTATCACTGATCAGCTTATTAATGCTAATATTCATTATTATTCCTAGCATTCAATTTCTTTTTCTTCCCAGATCCCAGAATAATGCCTCTTTCGCTACTTCTCTTTAAATTGAGTGACCATTTGAAAAAATCCCTCTATAATTTCAAACTCTTTACGTTGTGCAACTAGAATTGAACTTGGAAATAAATTATGTGATGAATGTGTGATTTTGGGGATTCATTGCAGTGACCTCATTGTACCTAATGCCTGACTATGTTAGTTGACATATAATTAAACTTGTAAGGGACTATTTTTTTCCCATTTTTATATATTAGATCTCTAGGTAGATATTGTTTGAATAAAGGGTTATTTTACTTCAAAAGATTGAAAATCTGTGCTCTGCAAAATGCTTTCAATTACCTGGCATATGTTTGTAAGACCCTCTATGATCTGAACACAACTAACCCCTTTGGCCTCATTTCTTTTAATGCAATGACTCATTTTTTAAAACGTTCTGACAACTGCTCAGCTTGTCGTCCTACTTCCTTCCTCCTACACAATGTGTTGTTTTTGCCTCATGTTTTCCCTTCTGCCTGGAACGCTTCCCCAGTCCTGTGAGTTGGCTAAATCATTCTCTTTCTTTAAGACTTATCTTTAGCCATAGTCACCATACTCATTTATTTGGCTGAGTTAGGAGCCCAAAAATGTAGCCCCAAGATGCTACGTATAAATGATTCTCCTCACCACATGTTCTCATTGGTTTTGGACTGTTTGTTTTCTGTCTACCATAATGGAAGAGGAGTTCCTTAAAGTCAGGAAAATCATGATGCTTGGCCTCAAACTGAGACAACCATCCATGTTGATACCTAGTATGATATTAATTTGTGAACAATAGAGTTTTTATACACTTGTTAAAAATGTCCAAAAAATTAAATTTCTCCATAATCCATATCTACTAGAAGACATTTATATGTATGTAGTTTAAAAAAGAGAAATTAGAATATGATTTATATTCTCTAACAACTGGCTTTTGTCTTCCCAATTAAATTAGAGTTTGAGGATTTTTGCAATGATTTTTTTTTAACTGTTCATATGTGATGTGGTACTACAGGTCAGAGCCACGCAACTATTGTGATTCACTTTCCTTTGAAAACCTGGGTTTTTTGCTTATTTGTATGTTTGCTATTTTTGTTTATTTCACTGCTGTGTTTTCTGCATGTATATATCTGTGTGTCTGAAAGTTTGTAGCACTTCAATTTTAATACATGAATTCAAAAATTCTAATAGGATGTGTATGTGAGGATAAGAGTCCCAACGTTATTTTTGCTCTGGAAATTTCTCATGTATAATTAGTTTGATTATTAATTTCTATCCTTTTTTCTTTCTACATGTTGTTAATGGGTGTTGGCTTGGCTGGTTTTGCCAATACTTTACCATTTTCTATGTGTTTTATCCTTTCCCTTTTCCATAATTTTAATATAGTTGGTTATCACAAATTCAGTTGCTAGAACTATAAATTTTGCTACTGAATTATTACTAAGCTATTAATTTTTGCAATCAGGCTTTCTATTTCCAAGAACTCTTCTTGCTCTAATTGCCTCCCTTTCTTTGTAGGTTGCTATTGTTTTTATCACTGCAATTCTCTTAAATCCAACTATGAACACTAATTAGATATTTTTAAGTCCTTTCATTTCTTTCTTTAAATTTGTTTTCCTTGGTGAATTTGCTTTTATTTTGAAATTATTATTTCTAGCAGTTCTCTTCCACAGGTGCTCAGTATTGTATACAGATTGCCCACAGGATAGCTCCCAGCTTTAGAAGCTGATGCTCACTCCTCCAGGGATGATGTGGCCCAGTGGTAATTTTTCATGCAGCATCTATGGCCATGGATTTCTACTTCCCCAAGTGCGCTGTCTGCATTTGAGTGAAACCTGCAATGTGGCAGAAGCAAGAGATGGTGGATTTTGCTTCCAGCTATTCCAAATTCGAATGTCTGATAGAGATTCTAAAAAGTTAACTTAGTTGTTGCTGTTGCTCTTCTTCCTTCTTCTTCTGAAGTTCTCTAAAGTTTAGTTAATTGACCCCAAACTATTTATCAACTTGATTTCTCAGCTATATGAAATGGAAAGTTAATTATTACATATTGCTAATAAACACAATTATAAAAATAAATTCTTATAAATGAGAGCACTAAGTTGTACTGTTTTATTTTTTCAGAATCATGATCCACTGAGGTTTTATTAATCACCTTGTCTAAGTAACTGCATTAATTTATTCTCACATTGCCTTAAATATCTGAGACTGAGTAATTTATAAAGGAAAAAGGTTTAATGGGCTCACACTTCTGCGGGCTGTACAGGAGGCATAGCAGCGTCTGCTTCTGGGGAGACCTCAGGAAGCTTACAATCATGGCAGAAGAAGGGGGAGCAGTCCTCTCATGTGGCGAAAGCAGGAGCAGGTGTGTGTTGGGGGGATGCCACACTTTCAAACAACCAGATTTCATGAGGACAGCACCAAAGGAATAGTGCTAAACCATTCACAAGAAATCCACCCCCATTATCCAATCACTGCCCACCAGGCCCCACCTCCAAAACTAGGGATATCATTTCAACATAAAATTTGGATGAGGCAAATGCCCAGACTATATCAGTAACCTATTCTTTTAATTACTGAGATTTCAAAACCTTTCTTTTTATGTCTTCTTATTAAAAATGATCTTATCTGTTATGGCTATCTGTAATATCCCTGAAATTTCTAGTCTCACTGTGGGATATCAAAATAATCTCCACTGAGATTTATTTGAAATTATGTAGAACCATTTGATTGAAGAATTTGTGTTTTAAAAATTTCTTGTTAAGTATCCCCAGGAGTTGTGTATTTGGTTATTATTTTGAATTAGTTTTTTTTTCATCATACATTCGATTTGGTTAAAGCTATTACCTAAGAAACATCTGGTGTTTTATGTACTCATTTGCAAATGTTCATCTTGGACATTTTCTCCTTACTTCCGGCTTTCAGGTAAGTTTAACATATTTTTTTAATGTATGTTGTACATGTTTCACACACACAAATACAACAATTCTAATAATCTGTTAAAATTATATTTAGCTATATTTGCTTTTGGTGTTTTAAAAGCTATACATGTAATTGAAACCCCTTTTATGCTTCTCAGTCTTATTCCCTCCCCTTTTTTCCCAAAAAAAAACCTAAGGTTTTGAACTAATTGTGTACCTTTCCCATCTGTGACTTAATAATTTTATTACCTATGCATTTGTCCATAAACAATGCATAGTATTATTTTACATGTTTCATACTTTGCAAAATGATAATATACTGCATATATACTTCTAAACATTGTTTTAATACTAAATTTTTTTTTCTAAAAGTTTTTCACATGTTCAGTCCCAGATCCAGAAGGTGGAGAAATGGACCCCAATTCTTCATGGGAAATGCTGAAAAACATTGTGACTATTTAAAAAGAGAAACTACTACAATAAGGAAAAACAAAACCAACAAAAATATCCAGATATTAACACATAATTTGATTTCATGAACATGATATTTATAACTGCATAGTATTTCCCGACTGGCTACTCTACATTTCATTTATCATTCTTCTGTCATTGTATATCTGTGTTATATACTTGAAGAATATTATTGTAGTCATAAATACCATTGCAATAAGTCTCTTCATAAACATAATTTTGTGCATGTTTTTTATGGTAGGACTGTGAATTGAAAACAACTTTAAAATGCATGATCTTTTAAAAAAAAAAATGCTTCTTGAATGTATTTTAATTTTAATTAATTAATTAATTGAAATGGAATCTCACTCTGTCACCAGGCTGGAGTACAGTGGAAAGATCTCAGCTCACTGCAACCTCCGCCTCCGGGATTCAAGCAATTCTCCTGCCTTGGCTTCAGAGTAGCTGGGACTACAGGTGTGCACCACCACACTAGGCTATTATTATACAAAATAAATAAAATTGAAGATGATCAAATTGATCATATTTACTCAGAAATAAGACTTGTCTGTTTCTTCTGATAGAGCTAAAAACCATTATGAATTCAAATTCTATGGAGGTAATATTTTTCAGACACAGACACAGGATGGGAACTGAGAGACTAAATATGCAAACAGATAAACACCAGACCATATTTTTAAACAGAACTCTGACCATATTTAAAAAATAAACCACTCCAGGAAGGCAGACAACAACCTCTGTAGCAATCAACCAAAAACACACGTAATCAGTAACTGCAAGTAACTGCCATCTTCCATAATTTTTGCTCCTATCCAACTTACGACCAAACAAATCAAATCAAATATGCTCCCCAACCCAGTCACATAGGAATTCCCACTTCTTCTTTCATCCCTCTCCGGCTTCTCCATGCCGACAACCTCCTATCAGGGTGCACCTGAATCTCCTATTTTTTCCACTATGAAGCTTTTCCACTCCTCTGCCTGCTGCTGAGCTTCTGCCAAATGCAAGTGCTGGTGGCTGACTCTCTTGCTGTAACGAGCTCTGAATAAATAGCTTTTGTTTGTTCTCATTTGAGTGGGCTTTGTTTATTTTCACAGAACAGAAGAAGAAACTTTATTTCATATAAAGGATCAAATGAAGTTCTTATATACGAATGCCTCATACAATCATTCAATATAAAGGATTTCAAGCAGTGAATAATACTGAAGATTTGCATGTGTTATGTTAATTAGTCACCACTAGGTGATTTTGTTTGTCTTAGGCTATGATGCCTTGGTTATTTTATCACTCCTTTCAAATACATTAATTTACCTTTGTTATAGCTGGAACTGCAGATTTATTGCTGCTAAGCTCTCATCCATTGTTAGCAGTGTAGTTAAGTGTGCAATAATGATCTCAGAGATAACTTCTTATGTGTAAGGTGGATTGTGATAATTTTAACTGGAGAAGTTAATATTTAAGAGATACATTCAACAGCTGGCCATGTTTAGTTTGTGCACTGGTCTTAGAAAGCTTGTGAAGAAAGACTGTACTTACAGGAATATGACTACATTGATATCAAAGTCCTTCCTTAGCTATATGCAGGAAGCATGTTTAAAGTTACTGCTTAGCTAATAAAATGATAGCTAACTCACTGCACACATAAAGATTTATAATAACATTGACGTATATTGCAAAATTGTTATCGTTCTTGAGCACCCCACTGGATTCATTTTAAACTGAATGGAAGTTCCACAGAAAGGAAATGACAATACGAAGTCCATCATGGGCAACAAAAACTTACCAAGTTATCCAGTTAGTGAAGTGTTCTGATTTTAACATTCTAATGAATGTCAGCTTTCATAAGAAACTCTACCATACTGAATTTTTATCAATGTCTTTTCTTTTGCCTTAAAACTCTTGCTGAAATTATTCAATTGATGGAGTTGATTACATTCAAATACTAAAAGAGAAAATTATGAATCTTAACAAATACTGTTTCAATTTAAAATATTTAAAATTATAATCTGATAATGAGAAATTTTAATACAGAAAATTTCTTTAATTATAAAGACACTTAAGGCAATATCAGTTTTCCGAATATAGTTTTGCTATGTCATATAAATTCTGGTAGATGGATTCTTTGCTCTGTAACTTTGTAAATTGAGTGCATTTTCTTTTTTGTTCCAAGGCTTATCAAGTACTGTGTTTTTAAATTTCTAAACAGATATGATTACGTTGGTCTTTTAATACTTTATTTCCAATTTTACTGGTTTATAATAATGTGACTTTTTCTGCCATATATACACACACACACACACACACACACACACACACATCTGCCATATATGTATATGTGTGTGTGTGTGTGTGTATATATATATATATATATATATACATACATATTTTCAAATATTTGATTGTTTTATCAATTGCTTTTCTTTTAATTTTTAACTTTTATTTTAGGTTTGGGGTACATATGAAGGTTTGTCACATAGGTGAACCTGTGTCAGGTGGGTTAATTGTACATATTATGTCATCACCCAGGTATTAAGCCCAGTACCCAATAGCTATCTTTTCTGCTTCTCTCCCCCTTTGTATCTTATGCTATAAAAGCTACCTTTTTCTCTCCAATTTCTTCTTTCTCTTTATCTTTTTAAAAATGTAAACCTTTGAACAACTTGTTTTTATATTTACTGATGCTTTTACTTAATGAGTGGTCCTCATTTCTATCAACTCTTATAGTCACACTGCTATGTTCGGACACAAGTGCTGGTTACTCCTTCACAAGGACTTCACCTTGCTTGTCACCCCTCGTACAAAATTGAACTCTTTAGAACGTATTTACACCCAGGCAAGGTGCCTCACGTCCGTAATATCAGAACTTTGGGAGGTCAAGGTGGGCAGATCACCTGAAGTCAGGAGATTGAGACCAGCCTGACCAACATGGTGAAGCCCTGTTTCTACTAAAAATACAAAAATTGTCTGGGCGTGGTGACACATGCCTGTAATCCCAGCTACTTGGGAAGTTGAGGCAGGAGAATCACTTGAACTCAGAGGGTAGAGGTTGCAGTGAGCCGAGATCACGCCATTGCATTCCAGCCTGGGTGACAGAGCGAGACTCTTCTGCCTCAAAAAGAAAGAGAGAAAGAAGAAAGAAATTTACTTCCCTCCTTTCCTCATCAACACAAACTGAAAGAGAATTTTAGAATCCTCTTTTCCTTTTCTTTTTTCTTCATCACACCTTAACTCAGAGTTTTGAGAGTTTAATATTAATGTTTTTAATCCCTGATTCTATGATTTTCCTTTCAATGTCAAGAATTTCTTTTCAGTTTCACTCATTTGATTTCAAGAGTTTCTCATTAATTTTCAGCATTCTTACGGCCATTTTATTGCATTTCTCAAGGGTCTCATGATCCACTTTAATTATGGGTATACGACGCCTGCGGTCTATCCCCACCCCTCACCATTGTTCATCTCTGTGCCTCCATTTTTCCTGGAATAATTTTATTGGTTAGATAAAGAATAAGCATGATACAGTTCCTAAAGCATAGACTATCCACATACATCTTTTTTTCCCTTCTATCAGGGATTACTAACTTGTTTAGGAAAGACATGATTAGGTTGCAATTCTAATTTCTCTAATAATATTCTATGAGTGGCTTTCTGCTAATTTCTGGCTTCTGATGGAGCAAATTCGTTGCCTGTGTCTAATTTGTTCTTTTTATAAGGTGACCTGTTTCTTCTCTCTGGAAGCTTGTAAACACTTCTTTCCCCACCCCCACCCCCCACCCCCGCCCCCTTCTTGTATTTAAATTAGAAGCTCTGCAATTCCTCTAACCCTTTCTAAAAAATCACGAACTTTGCCTGGATTGTTCATTGACCAATTTCATTGGAGGGCACAACTCTTTCTTCAGCTCAAATGAAAAACAAAAATACATGTTTGATTTTATTATTTTGAGTTATCCATCTCTTTCTGTTCCTCCCTCTGAAACTCCTACAGTTCACACTTGTTTCTCTCAGATCTCTCCTCCAATTCTCACATTTCCCTGTATCGTTTTTTGTCTCTTCATATTTTTGACCCTGAACGTTAAGATATTTCTTACATTGTGTCATCGAGGACACCAGGTTTGATCTTAACAGTGAGTATCCTGTTTTTCAACATCTATTTATTTATTTATTTATTTATTTATTTATTTATTTATGAGATGGAGTCTCACTCTTGTTGCCCAGGCTGGAGTTCGGTGGCACAATCTCGGCTCACTGCAACCTCCGCCTCCTGAGTTCAAGCAATTCTCCTGTCTCCGCCTCCTGAGTAGCTGGGATTACAGGTGTCCACCACCAGCCTGGCTAATGTTTTGTATTTTTTAATAGAGTCGGGGTTTCACCATGTTGGCCAGGCTGGTCTGGAACTCCTGACCTCAGGCGATCTGCCAACCTCACCGTCCCAAAGTTCTGGGATTACAGGCGTGAGCCACCCCACCCGGTCGATTTTTTTTTTTTTTTTTAGTTTTATATTTCTATGAAGTCTTTGTACTGTACTTGAAGCTCACTAAATGCTCATTAATGCTCATGTTCTGGTCTGTCTCCCCCCAAATTTTTATTTTTTATGTGCTTTAAACTAGGTTTTTGTTTTTCTCCTCCCTCTCTCTCTGCCTGCCAGCATATTTTAGTACCACCATTGTTCTTCCCTTGCTTATTCATGTTCACATTCATATTCCGAGGTACCTGCGGTGAAAATAGCCACATTAGCGGTAGAATTAACAGAATCTTATATTTATGGGCCAGTAGTTGAGCAGCGGCAGTTTGTGAATTCCACCACCGGAGAACCAAAGATACCACTTTGTTTTCCATCTTTTATGCCTCTCTTATCTGTAGAGAAGATTGAAACAGTCATTTAGCTTCCCAGATCTTTCAGAGTGGGAAGCCCAAGCTCATTCATGCTGGTAGATGTATAGATGCTGATAGATGTATACATGTTCCCTTGGAGCTAAATGGATGCATTTTCCCCTGAAGTGACTAAGTTTCCATCAGGATACACTCTGTTAAGAGCCATTCCTTAGGTACTTACAGTACTGTCTGTAGGTTCTTACATGGCTCCAATATATAATAAGGCAGTCTAGCTCTAGTTATTTTCATCAAGCCTCTCATATTCCAGACACCAGCAGATACTTGACTGCTGCTTGGATCTAACCTGAATCAAATGCTTCATTTTTTTGGTGCTCTACGTACATTTATTATGTATCTTCCACTATAGGAATTGCCTGTATCTACTGGTCCCCACGCAACTCCTACCTATCCTCTGAGAACCAGTTCATTTTCGTCTTTCTATGAAGACTTCCCAATCCGCAGTGTTCTCTCCTGCTTGTGTTAGTCTTCTCCTGTCCTTAGTTTTACAGTTTAGAGACTATTCTGTTTGCTGCCTTAGCAGGGCTTAACCAATAGTTGTAACTCAATGCATATTCGTTTCATAAATAAATAAATAAATGTAGGCCAATATGAGTATTTCTGTGCAAGATCTAATATGAGAAACATATATGTCACAGCATCTGGTACTGAGTGATGCACTTCGTGAGAGAAACAGTATTTGTGGAGTATTTTGTAAGAAGCAGAAAGTGGTTGATCACCGGGAATCTTTTCTTTCAGTCATCCTTCTCCTATCAATGTATTTATATAATTTTGCTAAAATATCATTGGCATAATGTGTAGGCTAAATGTGTTGAAATCATCTAATATCAAATTCTGTGTCTTAATCATCTATTTTATCCCCACACCTTAGTACAGGGTGGGACTCTGACTGGCAAATGTGAGTGTGCATAAGAATAGCACATAGGGGCCCTCTTAAGATGATGATTCCCTTACCCCTTCCCTGAAAGTCTAATTCGGTAGATGTGATGCAAATTCCAAGTATCTGCAACCTTAATAAGTATCCCCAGGTGGTTGTGATGTAAGCCATTAAAAACCATACCTGGAGACCCACTGGTTCAGTGCCTCAATGAGTATTTGTTGAAATTAGTTAATGCATCTAAGGAGGCTTCATCATATATAAGACATTATTCTTTAAGACAAAGGTAAAAATTATTTTCTCTTAAAAGAGATTTTTAAATACTCGTTTTCTCTACTAATGGAGATATAACCCTGACTTGAATCCCCAAGTGAAATATGTCAGGTGACTGATTAGGGTTGAGATAATTTACATAATTCTGTGAAAGAAAAAGAGGAATATACCAGAAGAGGCAAATCCATACAGTCAGAAAGTAGATTAGTGTTTGCCAAGGGCTGGAGAGAAAGAAAGGGGGAGTAGCTATTAATAAAAATGAGGCTTTTGGGGGTGAAATGTTCTAAAATTAGATACAGATGATGAAGCAACCCTGAATACACTAAAAACCATCAAATACACTTGCCATAGTGGTGGTTTGCTGCATCTATAGCCCCGTCATCTACATTAGATATTTCTCCTAAGGCTATCCCTCCCCAATTACCTCAACCCTTGCTATTCCTCCCCTAACACCCTATCTCCCAGGCCCTAATGTGTGGTGTTCCCCTCCCTGTGTCCGTGTGTTCTCATTGTTCAACACCCACTTATGAGTGAGAACACATGGTGTTTGGTTTTTCGTTCTTATGTCAGTTTGCTGAGAATAATGGTTTCCGGTTTCATCCATGTCCCTGTAAAGGACATGGACTCGTCCTTTTTTATGACTGCATAGTATTCCATGATGTATATGTGCCACATTTTCTTTATCCAGTCTATCATTGGTGGACATTTGGGTTGGTTTCAAGTCTTTGCTATTGTGAATAGTGATGCATAAACATACGTGTGCATGTGTCTTTATAATAGAATGATTTATAACCCTTTGAGTATATATCCAGTAATGGGATTGCTGGGTCAAATGATATTTCTATTTCTAGATCCTTGAGGAATCGCCACACTGTCTTCCACAATGGTTGAACTAATTTACACTCCCACCAACAGTGTAAAAGCTTTCCTATTTCTCCACATCCTCTCCAACATCTGTTGTCTCCTGATTTTTTAATGATCACCATTCTAACTGGCATGAGGTGGTATCTCAACGTGGTTTTGATTTGCATTTCTCTAATGACCAGTGATGAGCTTTTTTTCATATATTTGTTGGTTGCATAAATGTCTTCTTTTGAAAAGTGTCTGTTCATATTCTTTGCCCAACTTTTCATAGGATTGTTTGTTTTTTCTTGTAAATGTGTTTAAGTTCTCCGTAGATGCTGGATATTAGCCCTTTGTCAGATGGGTAGATTGCAAAAATTTTTTTGCCCATTCTGTTGGTTCCCAGTTCACTTTATTGATAGTTTCTTTTGCTGTGCAGAAGCTTTTAAGTTTAATTAGATCCCATTTGTCTATTTTGGCTTTTGTTGCTATTGCTCATGGCATGTGTATACCTATGTAACAAACCTGCATGTTCTGCCCATGTACCCAAGAACGTAAAGTATAACAATAAAATAAATAAGTAAAACCACCAAATAGTACATTTTAAAAGGATATATTTTAAAATGTAAACTATAGCTCGATAAAGCTATTATAAAAAAGATGCAAATCCAGTAAATCATATAACGATTACTGAATCAACTGGAAGAACAAATGAGCAACTGTGCACTCATGTCTATCTCATTTCAGTCATAGGGCTGAGGCCTTTGTGGAAGACATTAACACAAATAATTCTTATGGGTGTTAAGGAAATTTTATATTCCAGTCTGATGGTGAATGTTTCTTAATATTCGCTGAAAAAAGTGTCTGTCAGGAGAGCTCAAATGCTAAGTGAGATTATGCTATTGAAATCAGAAGGAAGGAAATAGTAGTATTTACCATGTAAATAAGTTGAACGTGTGCATGTATGCACAAATGCACACGTGAGTGTGTGTGCAACACACACACACAGATGCAACGTACAATGTTCCCGTGGTCCTATAGAGAAATATGGTAATACAAAAATTCTACCCAACTTTTCTGTATAAAGATAAAAACTGAATTTTCTTTCTTTAAAATATTAACATTTTCCTTTGGGCTTGTCTGGATTCTATCTAGTTATTTCAAAACATTAGCATCTATCTTCCTCTTCTGCCTTTTGCTAAGCACTAACCAAAGATTTTGAAGCCCATAGCTTTTCTTGCAGCTTGACAGTGAGTGGCAGAGTGGGCAGAAAGCGAGGATGTTTTTATGCAAGCACTAAGCCAAGGTAAGATGGCTTCCTTTGTTACCAGGCAGCCTCACTGAGAAGCCCGTGTGTGTGTGTGTGTGTGTGTGTGTGTGTGTGTCTGTCTGTGTGTCTGTGTGTCTGTGTGTGTGTGTCTGTGTGTGAATTTGAGAAAAAGCAATGGTGAAGAAAGGGCTGTCTATGCTTTAAGATTTTTTTTTTCAGAATTGTTAATAAGCATTCAAAGGATGCTATAAAGGAGAGAGAGAAACATTCTGATTTTCCTGTATACCTTTGTATCTTTGACTTTTTCTTTAGTGGCAAGCACAATAATAAATAGTAAAATAATATCTGTTTGAAACTAACAAGACATTTGTTTCTATTTTTTACATATTTTTTATTGGTGGACAAACTTTAAAAGCTGAAAAATATTTTTTATTATTTGTAGCCATAGAAAGATAATACTGCATTAAATTGGCATGTAGTGCCATCCCTCCCTGGTATGTAGAAATAAATGATCCCAAAAGGCTTTATTTAACATGGGCAGAGCCCTGCTTACTAAACAAACACATATTAAATGATTATGTTATTTATCGAGGAAGTCAGAGAAACTGAAAGTCTTATTTCCCAAAACTGTGATAAATGAAAGTCTTCAGAGTGATAGTTGGAAAATGGCTGAATTGTGATAACTTTGTGGTTGCATGCTCCTATGGGATTTCAGTGGGTTAGCAAATGCAGTGAATTAGCTCTGAAATGCATAGGTCAACTGGTTATGAGTCTTAAGGTGGAGTAGCTGTATATTGATATGTGTTCTATCTTTATCATTAGGAGACATCCACATACTTTGTGGAATTATAATACTTTTGTATATTTTCACTATCAAACTTACATGGTAGTAAAATTCATTTTGCTCACAGTTACATAGATTTAGATAAATAGAAATACATGCATAACAGGCTACATTGTACAAAGGAACACAAAACAAGGGGAAAAAAAGATTTCCTCTGCCCTTAATAACATACATCCTATGCCAATATGGGAAAAAGACATGAAACACTAATAAGACCAATCATAGCTACAATTCTGTCATCTGCATCTGCTCTAACTGGCCTTTTAAAGAATGTCCTGTGTCTGTCTATCTAACTCTATATTATGTAATTCTCTTTACAACACTGTGAAATAAACATGAATATTGTCATTTCGTGTATACAGAAAGTTTCTAATTACTTCCTATAAGTCACAGGACTACGAAGTGGAGGACCTACAATTCAAATCCATGTTCCCTTGACCACGATGATTTTTCTCTTTTCTAAAAAAGAGAAACTGTCTGCCCAAAGTAATTAATTAAGTAAATATTTAATTAAACAATCATCTACTGAGACTGTACTCTATGTCAAGGATGATACTAGATGCTGAGGTGACAGATGGAGCCTTCCCTCTTCCTGGGATTTTCATTCAGTCCAATACTTCCCTTTCCATACTGACCTCTCCTGCTCATGGTTCATCCTTCATGAATGTGTAAGTGGAGAGCTCCCTGTAAGCCAAGTTGGGGAGTACAACAGTACTAGTAATACTGTCTATGAGACAATGACAACATCAGCTGCATGTGCAGTGACAGACGAATACACAGGCTTTTGTGAACATTTACCATTTCACAGCTACACTAGACATGGGGATAAAGGGTGGGACAGAAGAGGCTGGATGTGAAAGCGTGTCGATGTCCTTCCAAGGCAGGCCTCATGCTGCAAACCATATCCTGTTCTTTCACAAGTCCTGCAGACATTGCTCTTCTCTTTCCAAATACTTTTTTTTTTGACACTGAGTTTTGCTCTTGTTGCCCAGGCTGGAGTGGAGTAGTGTGATCTCCCCTCACCACAACCTCTGCCTCTCGGGTTCAAGTGATTCTCCTGCCTCAGCCTCCCGAGTAGCTGGCATTACAGGCATGCACCACCATGCCCAACTAATTTTGTATCTTTAGTGGAGATGAGGTTTCTCCATGTTGGTCAGGCTAGTCTTGAACTCCCGACCTCAGGTGATCTGCCAGCCTCGGCCTCCGAAAGTGCTGGGATTACAGGAGTGAACCACTGCACCCAGTCTCCAAATACTTCTTTCTTTTCTGACTCTAAGCCTCCTGATGGAATAAAAATTAAAAACACCATCTCTGCCCTTCAGGGGCTTCAGTTACCTCTCCTTCTGGTTGTAGCATAGATTCTCCACAGCACAGTATTTCTGTGACCTTACGCCTAGTCAGCACAGAAGACAGTCCAGTTTTAAAGTGTGGTGTCTGTATCCCACCTGCTCAAGAGGCATTGCTGCTACCTGGTATGTATGACATATTTCACGGGGGGATTCACCCTCCATGTGTCAAGGAGTTTTGTTCTCTTAATATGATCTGCAGAGACTCAGCGTTTCCCATCCTCCTCTCTGACACAGGCTGCTCACCACTAAGTTTACCAGATGCTGCATTTGATCATTCTGCCTCAGCTCAGAGTATCTACTTTATGCTTTTTTTTTTTTACATCTTTTAAAAGTGACTCTTGTTAAGGAAAAATTTGTCTTTTCAACTTTCATAAGCAGAACATGAAAGAGGGATTCCTTAAAACCTTTCCACCCTAGCAAGGATTCCAGCATGTCATTTCACATATAGTCATTGCTTCTGCTGTGCAGAAAGCCAGATTCAGTCCCAAGAACAGTTCCATCGGTTTCACATCCACTTTTATACGAAAGTGCTATGCTTTGTGTCTTCCCTATTTTCTTTCCAGGGCGAACTGCTCTGACTCAGTGCTCTCAGCTCTCATGGACTGTGCTTTGAAGAGCACCAGGACCCACACTTCTGAGCTAACACACAGGCTTTCTTCCTCACTCAGGTGCGAGGCTAGCTCCTAGGTTCACATGTGAGCTGTTCTAGGAGTCATCTCCAGATCGACATATTTGGCCACAGGTCAAAAGATGAGATGCATTTATTTTTTCAGTTCTTAAATAAACTCACTTTTATGCTTGTTTGGCTATCTATGCTACAAATACTAATGACATGAAAATAATATTAAAACATAGTTGCCTAAATGCCTTCAAAAGCAAATACAGACATATATTCCTTCAGTTTCAGTGAAGACATTGTATTCAACTGCTAACATATGACAAAAATATTTTTTAAAAATGGACTTCATTTTTAAGACAGTTTCAGATATATTAAAGAAATTGAAAAGATAGTTCATAGAGTTTCCTCATACCCACATACTGTGCATCCGTAATTAACATCTTAAGTTAGTATGGCATATTTGTTACCATTAATGAACAAATAGTGATACATTATGATTAACTAATATCCATAGTTTATTCAAATTTCTGTAGTTTGAATGTCCTTTTCCATCCCAGGACCCCATCCTGCTTATCACATTATGTTCAATAGTCATGTAGTCTTAGACGCCTTTTGGCTGGAATAGTTTTTCAGACTTTCCATGCTTTTGATGACCATGACAGTTTTGAGAAAACCAGTCAAGTACTTTATAGGATGCCATTGTCTCAGAATTTGCCTGATATTTTTCTCATAATTAAATTAGAATAATGGGTTTTTATGAGGAAGATCACAAAGATCATGTGCCAAGACGATCATATCCCACTACCACACAGGAAGATTCAGCGACCAGTTTGAAGGGAGAATTCTCACCAGCAAGGATCATAGCAGTGTCAACCATTGGAGGCCACAGACCTCAGCACATTGCATGTTCTAAGGCCGAGGAGTTGCCAGGGAGCACTTGACATACAAGTCAGTGGTTACAACAACTTTGTACTCACAAAAAGGGAAAGGGCTGAAGCAAGGTCAGCATCTGTAGCGTGCTCTATCTCCCAGGGTGAGCAGGTCCCTACCAAGAGTTGATGCAGAGTGATGAACAGAATGAACCCTTCTTATGCTGCAGTCAAGAGACTCATTCCTTGTGGGTGCAGATATACTGGTGGGGCTGGCCAGGTGCCATATGTGCACATGCTTAAGCAACACACAGAAGTTCACTGCATACCAGAGCATGGGAAAGTTTCTCCTAATAAGTAAGAAGAATATGGGATCAACTTCCATTTTGGGGAACGTTCCAGACCCAGAGCCTTGATTCAGGAAACTCCTAGAGTGGGACGGGTGGTCATGGCTGCGTCCTCAATGATAAAGATAAATACTATTGGCCAAGCACAGTGGCTCACACATGTAATCCCAGCACTTTGGAAGGCAGAGGTGGACAGAAAAGCTGAGGTAGGGAGTTCAAGACCAGCCTGACCGACATAGACAAACCTCTTCTCTAGTAAAAATACAAAAGTTAGCCAGGTATGGTGTGCAAGGAGAATTGCTTGAACTTAAGAGGTGGAAGTTGTGCTGAGCCAAGATCACACCATTGCACTCCAGCCTGGACAACAAGAGAAAATTCCATTTCAAAAAAAATTAAAAGATACATACTATTAGCATGACTTACCACTGTTGATGTTGACCTTGGCCACCTGACTAAAGTAGTGTTTATTAGTTCTCTCCACTTAATCTTTTTTTGCCTCCCTTTTCTATAGAGACTTTTGTGGAACAAAGTCATTACCTGCAGCCTATGGTTTAAAAGTGCAGATTTATGCAGAGTATATGAATAACTTATGCAGAATTTGTCTGCAGTGGAAATTTGTCTCTTCTCCCCTATTTATTTATACAGTCAGTCTTCTCTTTCCCCAGGGACTGCAACAGCAGATTCAACCAACCATGGATAGGAAATATTCGGGAAAAAAAAAAAAGCAATACAGAAATAAAACATATTACAAATTAAAAAATGCGTTGTAACAACTATTTACATAGCATTTGCATTGTATTAGGTATTATAAATAATCTAGAGATGATTTAAAGTATACAGGAGGGTGCTCCTAGGTTATATGCAAATACTACATCATTTTATATGAGAGACTTGAATATCTGCAAAATTTGGTATCTGCAAAGGATTTCTAGAATAAACGCCCATGGATATTGAGGAATACCTGTATATTCAGTCTAGTCAGCATTTGTTTATATCATTTACACATCATATACATATATGTATATGTGTGTGTATGTATGTATATATGTGTGTGTGTACCATGTTGTGTTTTCTATTTGTTATTCTTTGTTTCTTTTTTAAATTGAGCATGTTTAAGCCTATTTTTAGAGTGGATATATATTTTCACAGCAAAACTGAGAGGATGATACAGAGATTTCTCATATGCTCCATGTGCTCACATGAAAAGCCTGCCCCATTATCAACCCCATCAAAGCGGTACATTTGTTACAATTGATCAGCTTACACTGATACATCATTATCATCTGAATTCCATAGTTTACATCAGAGTTAATACCTGGGTTTGAACATTCTTTGGGTTTGCATAAGTGTGAAATTATATGTGTCCACCATTATAGTATCATACAGAGTAGTTTCACTATCCTGAAAATTCTCTGTGCTCTGCCTATTCATCTTTCCCTCCTTTTTAGCCCTTGGGAGCCACATTTTTAGTTTTGCTTTTTTCCAGAATATCATAAAGGTGAAGTCATGTAGTACGCAGACTTTTCAAAATGGCTTCTTTCACTTAGGTGTACGCATTTACGTTTCTTCCACGTCTGCATGGCTTGATAGCTCATGTCATTTTAGTGTTGAATAATATACCACTGTCTGCATGCACTTCAGTTTATTTTCATTCATCTACTGAAGGACATCTTGGTTACTTCCAAGTCTTGGCAGTTTATAAATAAAGCTTCTATATAAACATCTGTGTGAAGGTTTTTGTAGAGCCTTAAGCTTTCAAAAAATATCAAAGAGTGCAATTGTCAGCTTACATGGTGAGATTATGTTTAGTTTTATTAGAAACTGAAAAACTGTCTTCCAAAGTATCTGTATGAGCACTTTATGATTCCATTTTCTCTCTTTTTTACATATTATTTTATTTATTTTTTGCCCTACATCTTTCAGTATACCATTACAACTAATACAAGTCCACATTCAAATATCACTATGCCACTTCCTGGGTAGCACAGATAACTTAAAACACAGTATTTTCAATTCTTCCCTCTGTTTCTTACGTCATTAAGTCATTTCATTTGTCGCATACTATAATCACATAATTCATTAGTGCTATGAATACTTTGAGTAATCTGCTATAGCAAATATAGTTATCTACTATATTGAATAATAATTAAAAAACAAATTATTTGCCTGCTGTTATTCATTTTTCTAAATATTTTTCTTTATTTGTGTAGATCTAAGTTTCTGACCCATATCATTTTCCTTCTTGCAGAACTTCTTTTAACATCTTACAGAGCTGGTTTGCTTACAATGAACTTCTTACTTTTTGTTTTTCTAAGAAGGCATTTCTCTTTCACTTTTGAAGGATAATTTTGCTGGTTTTAGAATTCTAGGCTTTTAAAAAAATAGTTCCTTGTTTGCATGGTTTCTTATGAGTAGACATTTCTCATCCCTTTTCTTTGTTGGTAAGGCATTTTTTTCTCTGGCTTTTTTCATTGTATTTGAAATGAAATGAATTTCACAGTACAATACGGCAAGACTAATTGTAAATTTTTGGGGAGAATTCTGTTTGGTGGTGTCTGAAATTCCTGAATCTGTGAATTAGTGTATGTCATAAACTTTGGAAAGTTTTCAGCCATTATTACTTCATATATCTCTGGCGCTCTATTTTTTCTTTCTTTTCCTTCCGGTATGATATACCTTTAGAACTTTCTAAACTATGCCATTAGAAATTGTCTTGCAAATAACAAATAAGCAGCCAACCAATATTTTATTTAAACCTGTGAAATGCTATGCAATTGCTGGGGAGTGATTTACTTCCAGTTATGTGGTCACTTTTAAAATAGGTATAATGTGATACTGAGAAAAATGTATGTTTTGTGAATTTGGGG
>CAUYQU010009741.1:0-20974 GCA_963574635.1 Cheracebus regulus | reverse complement strand
GACTGTATTCTAGCCTGGGCAATAAAACAAGAATCCCATTCTCTCTCCCTCTTTCTCTTCCTCTTTCTTTCTCTCTTTCATTCTTTTTTTTCTTTCTTTTGCTGTTTCTTTCTTTCTCCTTTTCTCTCTTTTTCTAAAATAAGTAAATAAATAACTAACTAAAAGAAGGAATTCTAACCAAAAAGTTCTCTCCAAAAAAGCCAGAATACTGGTACAGTATTGTGGTTTCTGTCACAAAATGCCACAAATCTAAAGTAAGGTGTAGGAAAAGGTTCTAAAAGTATCACCTCAAGTGAAGTTTTGGAATCACTAATCAGGGAAAAGGACCGTCCAGAAATATTTTTGTTGGTTGTAGACTGAAGAAGTTAAAACCTCCCTAGGTCTCTTTCTGGGACAAGCAGATGCTTTTCAGTTCCATTATGTTCCCTATGATTCGTTGACTAGAAAATCGTGGTCAGTGTGAAACAGAGAAACATCACTACTGTGTAGATCAGGACTTCTCAACTGTGATGCTGTGGATGTTTTGGCTGGGTAGTTCCTTGTGGAGGAGGACTGCCGAGTGCACAGTAGGGGGTTCGGCAGCACCATCCCCCAGTTACGATGGTCAAAAATGTCTTCTAACATTACCAGGTGTCCCCTGGGGGCAAACCGTCCTCACTGAAGGACTGCTAGTGTACAGATTCAGCCACCGAAGCAGAACTGTCAAGTTGAAACTGAGCTGGTGACATCCACACAGGACTCGGGATACCATCTGCTACAGTCATTATGAAGATTAATGAAGAAGTTATCTACCATGGCTCATTTGGGAAATTCCAAAAAGTAAAATACGGCTGATCATCCTACTGCAGTTAAATAATCAGACTGTAATATATTCAGAGAATTTATAAACTGTAAGCAATTTCAGTTCAGTAGAGTTTCTTTTCTTTAAATCATCCTTTTAGTGTAAATGAGAACTACAAAACCATGGATTTTGTATGATTGCACTCATATGAGGTACTTAGAGTAGTCAAATTCACAGAGACAAAAGGTAGAATGGTGGTTATTAGGGATTAGGGGAAGGGGAAATGGGAAGTTGTTTCATGGATACAGAGTTTCCATTTTGCAAGATGGAAAGAGTTCTGGAGATTGTTTACATAGTAATGTGAAACTATCAGCACTTAGCACTACTGAATTATACCCCTAAAATGATTAAGGTATTAATTTTATATTACAAATATATTTTTCCTTTTTTTTGTTTTGTTTTGTTTTGGTGGAAGGAGTGGAGTGAAGGGAGTGGAGTGAGTGAATGTTCTCCACACATTTGAACATCCTTGTTAACTCCAAGTTGACAGACCCAGAGAAGTACTCTAATTGCCCTGGCCTTGGACTTGTCCATGCCTGGACCAATCCAAATGAATAGGATGCATTATTTTCCCAGGGTGCAGAAGAGAAGGAAGAGCAAATACCCATTCCTGATCCAGTTTAACCCTAGCCAGGAGTGTGGAGCCTGCAGTTGCCAGCTCCCATTCAAACCACATTGCTGGTGTGGACAGAGAAGGATGTTTCGCACAAAAGCAGTTCTAAGTGGACTGAAGTGCTAAATGTAAGATCCGGAACTACTAGAAGAAACTACTAGAAGAACTTCATGATGTTGAACTGCGTGAGGCCTTTTTGAATAAAACCTCAAAAGCACAGGCAACAGAAACAGACAAATGAGATTATCTCAAACTAAAAAGCTTCTGCACAGCAAAGGAAACAATCAGTAAAGTGAAGAGACAACCTACAGATTGGAAAAAAGTATTTGCAAACTATACATCTGACAAGGGGTTCATATGCAGAATACATAAGGAACTCAAAGTACAAATCCCCAAATATGTGATTTTTTAAATGGACGAAAGATCTGAACAGACATTTCTCCAAAGAAGACATACAAATGGCCAACAGGTATGTGAAAAAGTACCCAACATCGCTAATCATCAGAGAAGTGCAAATCAAAACCATGATGAGATATCACTTCATCCCAGTTAAATGGCTATTTTAAAAAAGACAAAAAATAGCAAATGCTGGCAAGAATGCAGAGAAAGGGGAATGCTTATACACTGTTGGTGGGAATGTAAATTAGTAGAGCCATTATGGAAAACAGTATGGAAGTTCCTCAAAAAATTAAAAATAGAACTACCATATGATCCAGCAATCTTATTACTGCGAATTTATCCAAAGGAAAGGAAATCAGTATCTCAAAGGGATATCTGAACCCTCATGTTTATTGTAGCAGTATTCACAATAACCAAGATATGGAATCAACCTAAGAGTTCATCAATGGATGGATAGAGAAAATGTGATACACACACACACACACACACACACACACACACACACACACATAAATACATATAGACATGCACAGAGTCACACATGCAAATACACACAGACACACAGTCTCACACACACACAAACACAAATACACACAGACATACACACACACAGTCACACACACACAAACACACAAATACACCCAGACAAACACACACACAGTCACACACACAAATACAGACACACACACACAGTCACACACACACACAGGAATACTGTTCAGCCATTTGCAGCAGCATGAATGAAACTAGAGGTTGTTATGCTAAGAGAAATAAGCCAGGCACAAAAAGACAGATATAACATGTTCTCACTCATATGTGGGTGCTAAAAACGTTCATCTTATGGAGGTAAGAGTAGAATGATGGTTACCAGTGGCTGGGAAGAGTTGTAGGGATGAAGAGAGGATGAGTAATAGGTACAAACATACAATTAGAAGGAAAAAGTTCTAGTGTTCAATAGCACAGTATGGTGACTACAGTTAATGTATTGAATATTTCAAAATAGCTAGAAGAGTTGAAATGTTCCCATCACAAATAAATACTAAATGTTTGGCTGGGCATGTCTTTGTCTCCTTGGTGCACAACACAGTGGCTCAAGCAGAGCACATGGATGTTCTAAAGATAGGAGTCCAGGCACAGTGGCTCATGCCTGTAATCCCAGCACTTTGGGAGGCCACAGCAGGCAGATCACCTGAGGTCAAGAGTTCAAGACCAGCCTGGCCAACATGGTGAAACCCCATCTCTACTAAAAATGCAAAAATTCGCTAGGCATGGTGGCAGGCACTTGTAATCCCAGCTACTTGGGAGGCTAAGGCAGGAGAATCGCTTGAACCCAAGGGGTGGAGGTTGCAGTGAGCCAAGACCATGCCATCGTATTTCAGCCTGGGCAACAGGTGTGAAACTCTATCACAAAAATAAAATAGATAAGAGGAAACACATGCTGAATGACTACTATACAGGTGGCATTGAGCTAGGTCAAGATGGTACCTGTCGTAATCTCAGTGCTCCTCTCCTAGAAAACAGCTCTGTCCTAATCCTGTGCAGAGGGAGCAGTCACTTCCTATACCATGAAACCCCACTCCTAGACCAGATACCCAAACCAGGGATGAAAGCTGACTCCAGATCACCCCACCACCAGGGTACAAACGACAGGATTTCATTCTGTTTTGTGGCTGAATAGTATTCCATTGTATGTGTATAGCACATTTGCTTTATCCATTCATTTGCTGATGGACACCCAGGTTGATTCCATATCATGGTCATTGTGAATAGTGTTATAAATTTCCTTTTTTTGAGGGATCCACCACTGGAGAGTTATTGTGTTCCCTTGCAGTGGTCATGTTCTCTTGCCTTTTCATGTTTCTTATGTCCTTATGTTGATGTCTGTGCATCTGATGTAATAGCTGTTTCATCCAATTTTATGAATTGGCTGTCATCGGAAGACTTTTTTCTACAGATTGATCTCTAGTGTTGGTTGGGTAGAGTGCCGTGGCTGTGATTCTAGGTGGACATGGTGTAGTTTCCATGTGAGTTTGTCAACTATAATCAGCATCAGTGGTATCTGTGAGTTCTTCAGTGGCTTAGACCATGGTTGTTAGTAGAGGCTGTTGGTGAGGCTTTGCCGGGAATAGAGACAGCTGGCAGGCCAGTTCTCAGGTGCCAGTTGTGGTGGTAGTGGGTAAGCGTGGGCCTGTCCTCAGGCCCCTAGATGGCATACATAGGCACCAGTGGAGTGGGCAGGATGGTTGATCCACAAGCTCCCAGACAACATGTGTGGATGCCAGTGGCATGTGGAACATAGCCATCTTCAGGTCCCCTGATGGTGTGTGCACACGCTAATGGTGGTGGGTGGAGCAAATCTATCCCCAAGCCCCAGGCAATGCACACTAGTACCAGCAGCAACAGGTGGGGTGGGTCTCTCCTCAGGCCCCTGGATGCTGCACATGAGCACCAGCAGTGGCAGGTGGCACAGGTGAATCCCTAGGCTCCAGACGACATGCATGAGTGCTGGTGGCAGAAGGGGCATGCTGCCTTTAGGCCTCCCCAGTGATGTACAGGGGTACTGGTGGCATCCAATGGACAATTGCGCAGGCACCCAGTGGTGAGCAGGTGGGGTGGATTCCACATGCACTTTTTTTTTTTCTTTTTTGAGATGGAGTCTCTCTGTGTTGCCCAGGCTGAAGTGCAGTGGCATAATCTCGGCTCACTGCAACCTCCACCTCCCAGGTTCAAGCAATTCTTTTGCCTCGGCCTCCTGAGTAGCTGGTATATAGGGACACACCACCACACCTGGCTAATTTTTTATATTTTTGGTAGAGACAGGGTTTCACCATGTTGGCCAGGCTGATCTTACACTCCTGACCTCAAGTGATCCACCCACCTCAGCCTCCCAAAGTGTTTGGATTATAGGCACGAGCCACCACACTTTCTAGAAAACAAAAATGGAATTTTTGTATACGTCTTTGTCTTCAACTTGTGTTTTTTTACTTAAGAGTATACCAATCACTTTAGCTTTTCAGGCCAGGGTATATAAATTTACTTTGTTGTTTAAATTAATGTGTAACAGGGAAAAAGGATTTGGAGAGGTAGTGTCTAAGATTGAGAATAGGATATCTTTTGATGTTTTTCCAGATATATAAGTAAAAATTCAAAGTATTTTAAATTACCTTTGGTCATTGGGGTGTAGCTCTTTGAATGCCACATCAAACTGAGATGGGCATTGGGCACCCCAAGATTTATTTAGCTTACATTAGAAAGATCCCCAAGGCAGAAGGGTGGAGGGTAGATTCATGGAAATGAGACAGATGGTGAGTTCAATTAAGAGACTCTTTATGAAGATAGTGCAATATTTCAGGTGAAACATGATCAATACTCAGAAAGGAGATGATGGAATCCCCATATGTTTAGGAATTAGAAGCAACAAGACATGGTGACTGGTTAGATGTGGAAGACAAAGTAGAAAACATCTAAAGGGACTTTTAGGTTTTGTTGTGGACAATAAGGAGATGGCACCGTTCATGGACACACGAATAAAGGAAGGTAATACATTCACTTATGGGACTTGGTAGAGTTTAATTGGCCATGGCCGTCCACATGGGGGTGATTGGAATGTTGGTGTGAATTCAGGAGGCATCAGCCTGTGAGTCACCACCATGTGGGCCATATTGGAAGCCATGGCAGCTAATGAGATTATCTAGGGATGTGTGTAGACTAGAAAGAGAATGGGGAGTGAGGATACCATCGTCTCATCAAAAGAGGAGGAAAAATGTGACCAGCAAGAGAGACCAAAAACTAGCAAAAGCTAAGAGAAGTACCAAGGTCAAATGCCATAGTGGAATGCAAGAGGAGAGAAAATATCAGGAAGAATAGAAAGGCAAATAGCATCAAATTCTGCAGAGTAACCAAGTCAGGTAAGATCTGAAAAGGGTGTAGGAGATCATGGGCAAGTTCAGTGACATGGAGGGAGCAGAAGCCAGAGTGCAGACTCAGAGGATGGAGAAGTAAGTGTGGAGCAAGAGGTGGACACAGCAAGGGTACACTACATGTTTGAGAAGTTTATCTCAAGATTAAAAAAGGAGAGGAGTTAAGCAATTGTTAAATCCACACAGGGTCATAAGGATAATTTTGAACTCATACCATAGTTTTATACAGAGATGAAAAAATCCAGAGCTCAGAGAGTCCTCTTCGGCTTTATAAGATCAAACTTGTCAAGTTAATGGAGCTTATTTAAGTGAGTCAGACCACATTAGAGCATATGCCACTTGACTGTTATAGGTACCCAGCCATGACTCAGAAGTGCTAACACAAAGCCATGTGGTACAATATATTACTAAGCAGTGCTTATGCATTGTCAAACAGTGATTAAAGATTGCATAGTGGTATGTAGCTGGCAGAACAGCTCAGAACTATATAAGTTACATTTCTCTTTGTGGAAATTTTGGAAACTTGTATTTGATTAGAAAATGCCTTGAGATTATAAATCCAATCAGTAGATACAAATAACTTACAACACAGCTTTCTTCATAGCAAAACCTCTGTAAGAAAAATGTATTAATTCCATAGAACTTTTTTTACTGGTTCAAGTGACTAATTTTTCTAAGCTGACACCAGATGTTAAGTGATCAAGAGCATGAGCAATGAAATTCAACAGACTGATGTTTTGAATCCAAGATCAACCACTTATGAGCTGTGAGATCTTGGGTAATGTCTCCATCTCTTTTGTGCTGCTATAACAGGGTACCACAGACTGGGTAATTTATAAAGAACAGAAATTTATTTTCTCACAGTTCTGGAGGCTGGGAACTCCAAGATCAAGGTGCTGGCATCTTGTGAGGGCCTTCTTGCTGTGTCGTCTCATGGCAGAAGGTGGAAAGGCAAAAGAGCACCCAGGCACAGAGGAAGAGGGCAGAATCTTCATGACCTAATATTCTCTCAAAGTTTCTACCTCTCAACACTGTTGCATTGGGGATTAAGCTTCCAAGACATGAACTTTGTAGGACACTTTCAAATCATAGCAGGTAAATCCCTAATTTGCAAAATGAGAAAAATAATAGTACCTACCACAAAGAATTGTTATGCAGGTGAAAATGAGGTCATGCATATGCAGTGCTTGGCACAGTCTATGACACCTAGTAGAGGCTCAGTGAGCATGAGATGAAATTCAATTCACTGGAGCCAACAGGCAGACCCTGCTAGGAAGGGAACCCCAGGCACAGAGGGCTGAAGGCAATAATGACTGCCGCTCAGCTGGGAGAGAAGAGGATGCTGGGGGAAAACAGACAGAAAATGAAGTAGGCAGAGTGGTAACAAGGTGTGTGAATCTTTTGTTGGGGAAAAAAATCATGTAGCAAAGCTCCAAATAGTATTGTTACTTTATATATGCATATACACATATATATTCTATATCTACACATACATATACACTACATGTTATCACCAGAGTCTTTTCTACATTTTGCTGGACCTATGAGAGGGATATTTTCTGAGCCACTGTATCTCTCTCTCTCTCTCTTTCTCTCTCTCTCTCTCTCTTTTTGGGGAGGGGATGGGATCTCACTTTGTCACCCAGGCTGGAGTGCAGTGGTGCAATCTTGGCTCACTACAACCTCCACCTTCTGGGTTCGAGCAATTCTCCTTCCTCAGCCTCCTGAGTAGCTGGATTACAGGTGCCCACCACCACACCTGGCTAATTTTAGTATTCTTAGTAGAGACAGGGTTTCACCAGGTTGGCCAGCCTGGTCTAAAACTCCTGACTTCATGTGATCTGCCTGCCTCAGCCTCCCAAAGTGCTGGGATTACAGCCGTGAGCCACCACACCAGCCTGTTTCTGTTTCTCCACTCCAGTGTCCATGCCAGCTGCAACTGTACTTTGTGTCAATTAGTACCAATATTCAAGAAAGGACTCTGAGTGGTCCAGCTCATCCTTTCAAGCCAAGCCTATGAGTTGTGCTCTGCTTAGAACAAGGGTTTGCCTATCCAATCAGCTGTATCCAGGGTGAGAGGGAAAGTGGAATCCCGTGCTTCAGAACCTGCCCTTTTGTATAACAGGAGCTAAGACCATGAAATCTGCCCTGGATGGGACCACACTGAGCAAGCAGCATCCCAAGGTATATCTATCCGATGAAGAAGTAGAGGAGAAAAGGCAGCAGGCAGGTGTAAGGCATGAGTGGGCAACTGTCCCAGTTTGCCTATGACCAGGTTTTATTGTTTTTGTTTTAAATTTTTAATAGTAGTGAAATGTACATATCATAACATTGACCATTCTAATGGCTTTCAAGCATGCTGGTCTGTGGTGTCATTGTGCAGCCATCACCACCATCAATCATCTTTCCACACTAAAACTGTGCACTTAATACCCTAATTCCCCATTTGCCCTCTCCCAAGCCCTTGGCAACCAACACTCTACTGTCTACCTCTATGAATCAGACTATTCTAAGTACCTCCTATAGGTGGAATCATACAGCATTTGTCCTTTTGTGACTAGCTTATTTCATGTAGCATAATGTCCTCAAGCTTCCTCTGTGTGGTAGCATGTGTCAAAATTTCTTTCTTTTTGCAAGCTGTACAGTATTCCACATTTTGTTTGCTCATTTATTTACCAATGGACCCTTGAGTTAGTTCTGCCTTTTAGGCTGTAGTGAGTGGGATGGGCTCAGTTTTAACACTAAAAGTCCTGTGTCCCAAGAAACCTCTCAGTCCTGGGCAATCTGGGACAGTTGGTCATCTCAGACATAGACCCAGCTAGCATACCGGAAATCAGGACACCAGCACAGGCAGGCATGAGCGTCACCTCCAGAGGAACTCCACCTACACAGGGCATGATTTTGGTGTCCCAGGAAAGGTAACCCTTCCCACATAGCCTCTGAGAACTAAGCAGGCTGAAGAGAGATGGTTATCAGAGATCCTTAATGGAGCAGCCAATTCTCAGTGACAGAATCCATTGTCCAAATGGGACACTGAAGATAATACCCTCTCACACAGACATACATCTTCACAGTCCACAGGATTCAGTTTTGCCCAAGCCTGGCCTTATTCTTACATATCAAAGTATATCAGTGATCTAACTCCTACGAAGCTGAGAGGGTTTATCCATTCACAAGAAACCTTATAAAAATCATACATTTTTCAGTAAATCAGAGATCTGTTTCTTCCCTCCTGTTTTTTGTTGTTTTGAGACAAGGTCTCACTCTGTTGCCTAGGCTGGAGTGCAGTGGCATGATCACAGCTCACTGCAGCCTCAACTTCCTAGGATCAAGCAATCCTTCCATCTTAGCCTCCCGACTTCTTTGGACTACAGGCATGAGCTGTATACCCAGCTAATTTTTTTTTTTTTTTAAAAAATAGAGATGGGGTTTCAACATGTTGCTCAGGCTGGTCTCGAATTCCTGGGCTCAAGTTATTCACCATCCTCCTCCTCCCAAAGTGCTGTGATTATAGGCATGAACCACCGTGCCCCATCCTCCTGTTTTTTGTGTACTATTTCTGAAATGTGCTAGCTGCCAAAGGTACCATTTTTCTATATTTTTTTCACACTGCATTGCTTGCAAGAAAACAGAATGCTCGGTTTCTGGCATTAAATACATTTTTTTTTAAATTAGTGTCAGTGCAATTGACAAGGCTTCTTTTTTCATGGTCTGTAACAAGGTTTGTTGTGTGGTAAGAATGAGAACAGTAGGTTTGGGGTAGGTGTAATATTCTATTTGCATTGCTTTCCCAACGGTTAGTGCTGACAGATTTGAGCATTTCTCAGGTCTAAAATATTTTAGATCTTTCATGGCATTGGAGATGGGTGGAGGGAAAAGGTGTCTTTTTTCTAAAATACATGCTTGATCTGTTTAGCATGGAATCAAACCATGCTTTTTTACTTTAAGTCTCACATTTTAAATTTCAACTGCATGATATTGTCTTGTGTTTACAGATAGTGTGGGATGGAGGATTTTTTTAAGTGTATTTTTATAGACTAGTTAATTTTTCTATTTTCGTTAAATAAAAATCTTTATCTCCTAAAAAGAGGTTTCACCAGAAAATATTAGGTGAACAGGAAAAGCTGTAAGGAAGTTGAAAGAACTCAGTAATAGAGATGTGATGTTGATCATCATAAATAAACAGGCAACCGGGCCTGTTTCTCAGGATCAGACAGCTGTAAGTAGCCTCACTTCAAGGGATCAGAATTGTGAGGGGGCATTCCTGGTTCCTGCTGAAGCGTGAGCCTGCTTTACCTATGGCATACCCTCCAGCTCACACATTAATGCATAAGAACACCTACGTGGCTGGGACTGATTAATGATTTAAATATTTAAATGATGTGTAGTGATATTTCAGAAGGTAAAACTCCCCTGGGGTTCAGCCATGGTGATTTATAGTGGGGTCACAGAACCATCTATACATCCAGCAGCAGAATGTTGGGGAACAGTGCTTTGTCACTAATGGGGTACAGTGACACCCTTCCCCACCCCAAACTTATTAATCAGGAGACTCAGGTGACCTTCTGAGGTGGGTGCATATTGCTGGCACTAGCCTGGGTTCTGTTCCCCCTCCTACCAGTAAAAGCCCTGATGTCCCCCACTGAAAGAAGTGTAGGATCATTGTGGTACATAAACTGATGGTTTGTAAGCTCTCATCCTTGCATTCACTATAAAAAAATTTTAATTTCACATTTGCTTTATTTTAAAGTTTCTTAGAGTTTTTAATGTAAAAACAATACATGCACAGGTTTAAAATGTCAAACCATGCAAAAAAATATACAGTGAAAACTAAGTCTCCCTCCTCCCTTTACCCTCAGGCTCTTAGTTCTCCTCACTAGAGGAAACCACTGTTACCATTTTTATTAGTACCTTTCAGGAAATAGAAAGCTGTAGTATGCTATGCACATTGTTCTGTACCTTGGTTTTTTAATTAAACTTTTAAAGATATTTGTTGGTTTATATGCAAATATAAGAAATACAGATACTCCTAGATAGGATGAGGTTACATCGCAGTAGACCCATCGTAAGTTGAAAATATAGTAAGTCAGAAATGCATTTAATACATCTAACCTACTAAACATCATATCTTAGCCTAGCCTAACTTAAACATGCTCAGAACACTTTCATTAGCCTACAGTTGGGCAAAATCATCTGGCAACATAAGACCCTGTAGAATATTGGCTGTTTACCCTCATGGTGGCACAGCTGACTGGGAGCTGCAGCTCGCTCCCCCTGCCTAGCATCAAAAGAGAGTATTATCCTGCATATCACTAGCCCGAGAAAGGATCAAGATTCAACATTTGAAGTGTGGGTTCTACTAAATAGGTATCACTTTCACAGCACGGTAAAGTTGGAAAAATAGTTAAGTCAAACCATTATAAGTCAGGTACTCACTAATATAGGGAGACCTGGGTACATTTTGTCCAGTTTCCCTCAATGGTAACATCTTGTAAAACTGTTGTACAATATGACAACCAGGATATCGTCATTGATATAACACATTGACCTTATTCAGATTTCCCCACTTTGACTGGTACTCTTTTATACATGTACTTATCTTTATACAATTTCATCACATATATATAGGTTCAGGGATCCACCACCACAAAGTTCAGAACAGTTCCATCCCAATAGGGATCTCTCATGTTTCCCTTCTATAACCAAACCCAACTTTTTCCTGTCCCTCCCCCCATCCTGAGCCCCTGGAAACCACTAATTATTCTCCATTTCCAAAATTTTGTCTTTTCAGGAATATTATATAAATGGAAATATGCAGTATATTATCTTTTGGTATTGGCTTTTTTTTTCTCCCAACACAATTTCCTGGAGATTCATCCAAGTTGTTGCATAATAAATGTAGAACTATCAGTCATGCAATAGCTTATTCCTTTTTATTGATGAATAGTATTCCATGATATGAATATACTACAGTTTGTTTAGCCATCGACTTGTTGAAGGACATTTAGGTTGTTTTCCGACTTGCATTATTAGGAATAAAGTTGCTATGAGCATTTATATACAAGTTTTTGCATGAACATAAGTTGTCATTTCTCTGGGATTAGTGCCCAAGAGTACAATTGCTAAGTTATATGGTAATTGCACATTTAATTTTATAAGAAATTACCAATCTGTTTTCCAGAGTGATTGTACCATTTTATGTTCCCACCAGCAATCTAGTTTCTTTGCATCCTGATAGCATTTGGTATTGTCACTATTTCTTCTGCAAATAGGAAGAGTTTCATTTCTTCTCAAACTGTATGCTTTCTATTTCTTTTCCTTGCTTTATCACAGTGCTTTTTCTTAATGTTTGACTTGGGGATCATATCAGATCAGTAACTTAGATCAATTCATGTTTTTAATGGCTTTATAGTGTTCCATAGTAAAATCACCAAAATATATTTTGCAAGTGTCCTATTGAAAGACCTTTAGTTGATTTCAATCTTTTGCTATTAGGAACAATGCTTCAGTGAATATTCTTATATATATATATATCTTTTCACACATGTGTAGGGTATTACAGAAAAAAATTCTAGAAATAGAATTGCTGCATCAAAGAGTCTATTCAGTTAACATTTTGATAGCCCTGAATTGCCCTCCAAAGAGTTTGACCCAATTTATAATCCTACCCAACATACAGTTTTCTCAAACTTTTAAGATTATTGCCAGCCTGAAAGGTGAAAAAAGGGTATCATCTGGTTATAGTTGTGAAATTTTAAGATGAATTTAAACTTTACTTAAAATGAAACCAGATTTATAAAACTACAAAGTCGCTTTGTAAAAATAGAAGAGTACTATATTATCTTTTTATATATCAAAGTTCGATAATATTACTATTTTTTATTCAACTAAATTCTTCAGGCTGTATTTTTAAAACAACATTGGGCTCATTCACATTTCCTTTAAATTTCTAGGGAGTGCTTTAGTTGAGGCATTTTAGCAAACAGTCCCCAAACACTAGTACTGCTCCTGTCTTCAAGGAGCTTGCAATGTAGCTGTAGAGTCTAAATAACTTCATTATATTGCAGTAAGTACTTGGATAACTGTATAAAGCAGATGCTATATCTACAGTACACAGAGAAGAGGAATTTAGCTGAAGCTGGAGGTTAGAAAATGCTTTGAGGAGGAGAGAATATCTGGACTAAAGGGTAAAGGCACTCCAGACAGAGGGGACTGCATGAATGAACTTGAGGAGTGAGAATGCCAGAAATTCAGCATTTCCAGAGGGGCAGGCGGAGGATTAGGCCAAAGCTACAGTCAGGAGCTCAGTTAGAAGCAAAGATTTAGGCTCTCTCCTGCAGGCTGCCAGGACCATTGAAGGTTTTAAGGAGAATATAGTCAGATTTACATTTCAATTGCTTACTCTTTGTGTGTTGTGCAGACCTGGATATATAGGCATTCAGATAACTATGGTTTTTTGGTGTGCCTGAAATTGTTTATAATAATAAAAACTGAATGTTGTTATATGTAAAAACTTTTTCTAATCACATCATTGCCATTTGTATCCATTTCCTATTATTGCAATAACAAATTATCACACACTTAGTGGTTTACAGCTACATAAATTTATTATCTTACAGTTCTAGGGGCAGAAGTCTGAGATGAGTCTCACTGGGCTAAAATCATGGTGTCAGCAGAGCTGCGTTATTCTGGATAATCCATTTCCTTGTTGTTTCTGGCTTCTAGAGACCTGCATTCCTTGAGTCATGCCCTTTCCTCTGTCTTCAAAGCCAGCAGTGTAGCTTCTCCAAACCCCTGACTTTTGCTTTTGCCTCCCTCTTTCACTTTGAAGAATCAATGTGAGTCCATCGGGCTGACCCAAAAGATCCAGTCTAATCTCTTCATCTCAAACTCAACTGATTAGTAACCTTAATTCTATCTGCAACCTTAATTATCCTTTGACAGGTAACATAATAGATTTCCAGGTTCCAGGAACTATGACTTGGACATCTTTGAGGGGAACTATTATTCTGCCTGTCACACCATTCATTCAACATTAAAAAAATTTAATGGTGGCAAGCAGATGCATAACATAAAATTTACTATTTCAACCATTTTAAGAGTAGAGTTCAGTGGCTTTAAGTATATTCACATTGTTGTACAACCATCACCAACATCTATTTCCAGGACTTTTTAATCTTCTCAGGCTGCAACTCTGTACTCTTTAAAAAATAATTCCCCATTCTCTCCTTCACCTCCCATCCCCTAGCAACCATCACTCCACATACTATCTCTGAATTTAACGACTCTAGATGTCTCATTCAACACCTATTGAATAACTACTATGGGCTAATCACCCTGCCACAAACTGGAGAATCCAAGATGAAAAAAGACATGGTTCCCAGTCTCAAAAGATTTCATCAAGATTAGGGGGAATGGCTGGGTGCGGTGGCTCATGCCTGTAATCCCAGCACTTTGGGAGGCCAAGGCAGGTGGATCACTTGAGACCAGGAGTTTGAGACCAGCCTGGCCAACATGATGAAACCCCATCTCTACTAAAAATACAAAAATTAACCAGGCATGGTGGTACACGCCTATAATCCCAGCTACTTAGGAGGCTGAGGCAGGAGAATCACTTAAACCTGGGAGGCAGAGGTTGCAGTGAGCCGAGATCACACCACTGTCCTGTAGCCTGGGTGACAAAGTGAAACTCAGTCTCGAAAAAAAAAAAAAAAAAAAAAACAGAAGAGAAAACAACACCAAAGTTATGCATGCACAGAGGAAAGGCCATGTGAGGACACAGCGAAAGGGTAGCCATTTGCAAGCCTCAAAAAAAAAAAAAAAAAAAAAGACTTGAGAGGAAATGCATAGACTTAAAATTCCGTTTCACCCTTTACCTACAGATCTCAGTCCCAGCTTCTTGCAAGCCTTCACAGTCCTGCACAGCCAGGTCTTGATTTATCTCTCCAGCTGTGTGGACTTATGCTTGTGTCAAGTACAGCTTCAGGTCCTGAGGATAGAAGCATAAATGAATTGTGGGTTTGGCTTCATTATTTGCATCCTGAATCATCCTTTCTTGGATTCACTTTAATTATGCTTTTTGATAAAGTATTTTTTTGAGTAATTATTCCTAGAGAATCTATGGATCACAAAATTTATGAGTACCAAACTATTGAAGCATTTCTGTATTTTGGTCTCACACTTGATTGCTGTTTTTCCAGTTATAGTTTTCTAAGTTCAAAATAATATTCCCCCAGAACTTTGAATATATTACACTGTCTTCTAACATCCTGAGTTTCTGATAAGAAAGCTGATAACAGAGCCAGGTGTGGTAGCTCACTCCTGTAATCCCAACACCTTGGGAGCCCCAGGCAGGTGAATCTTGAGCTCACTAATCAGAGACCGGCCTAGACAACATAGTAAGACCTTATCTCTATGAAATATACAAAAAAATGGCCAGGTATGGTGGCTCACACTTGTAATCCCAGCACTTTGGGAGGCCAAGGTGGGCAGATCACGAGGTCAAGAAATTGAGATCATCCTGGCTACCATGGAGAAACCCCATTTCTACTAAAAATACAAAAATTAGCCAGGCGTGGTGGCATACACTTGTAGTCCCAGCTACTCAGGAGGCTGAGGCAGGAGAATCGCTTGAACCCAGGAGGCAGAGGTTACAGTGAGCTGAGATCATGCCACTGTACTCCAGCCTGGCAACAGAGCAAGACTTCATCTCAAAAAAAAAAAGAAAGAAAGAAAGAAAGAAAGAAAGAAAGAAAAGAAAAAAAAATACAAAAAATTATCTGGGCATGGTGGCACACACCTGTGGTCCCAGCTACTTAGGAGGCTGAGGTGGACAGATTGCTTAAGCCTGGGAGGTAGAGGTTGCAGTGAGCTGAGATAATGCCACTGCACTTCAGCCTAGGTGACACAGAGTGAGACCCTGTCTAAAAAAAATTTAAAAAAAAAATGATATCAATTCAATTCTTAAGAGTTCTTTTGTCAGTAACCTGTTCATCCTCTCTGGAAATGCTTAGGGTTGGAAATGTTTAGGGTTTTCTTTTTATCCTTGGATTTACAAATTGCAAGCATAATGTGTCTGGGTGTAGATATTCTTTTCATTTATTCTGCATAGAGCTGAGTGAGCCCTTTTAATCTAAGAGTTTATTTCTTCAGTCCAGAGTAATTTTCTTGTATTATTTCTTCTATTACTTCTTTCTCTCCATTCTCTCTGGTACCTCCTTGCCTATTAATTGGACATTGATATTTCTGGATCCATTTAACATGTCTCAACTTTTCTGTCATAAGATCTATATTTCTGTACTTTTGTAAGACTCTGGGAAATTCTCTCAAGTTCTAGCTCATTTTCAGCTGAGTCTATTCTGCTATGCACCCTACCTATTAAGTTGTGGAGTATTTATTTTATGGTGGTAATAATATTTTTAATTTCCAAAATCAGAGTGGTTTATTTATTAGCAGTTTCTTCTCTCTGATAATATTAATTATAATTATTTCTGATTGCTTTATGAATTCTGTTTTTGGAGTGCTCATTTTTCTGTTTGTCAAGTTTGGTGCTTTTGGGTGTGTGTTGTTTCTCAAACTGTTGATGATTCTTATCTATTAAAACTTATAATTGGAAGCCATAATTGAATATCTGTCTGTATCAGTCCATCCATCCATCTACTTGTCTATCATGTAATTCAAAATTAAATCTTGGGTCTCTTAATGACAGACTACTAAATGAGGAAACGATAGTATGTTTGCCTTCTGAGTGAGAGGAACTCCCAGGGTTACTGTAACTTACCTGAAATACCTCCCTTCTTCCTTGGTCCCAGTTTCAGAAGTCCCATTTCAGAAAGTTCTACTGAAGGCTTTATCCTGGTGGTGGGGATGGGGGAGGTAATGACATAACTGCTGAGTCAGCATATGTGTGAGAAGATCTTTCTTTTTTGGGGGATAGAGTCTCACTCTGTCACCAGGCTTAAATGCAGTGGTGCTATCTCAGCTCACCACAATCTCCACTTTCCAGGTTCAAGGGATTCTCCTGCCTCAGCTTCCCAAGTAGCTGGAATTACAGATGCACGCCACCACACCCAGCTAATTTTTGTATTTTCAGTAGAGATCAGGTTTCACCATGTTGGCCAAGATGGTCTCAATTTCTTGACCTTGTGATCTGCCTACCTCACCCTCCCAAAGTACTAGGATTACAAGCATAAGTCACTGCACCCGGCCCGAGAAAATCTTATTCTTTTATTTTTTCTTAACTTTTTATTAAAATGTAGCATCTATCAGAAAGTTGCTCACAGTTAACACATCCTTATAACCAGCACCAAGATCAGGAAACAGAACAACTAGAGGCCCTGCATCCCCTTCCAGTCATTGCACCTCCAAGGGTAATCACTGCCCTAACTTCTATTACTGTAGATTTATTAAACATTATTGTATTAAAATATTATCTCTACTTTATTAAAATATTATCAATGTAATCATAAATCTTTCATGTCTGACTTCTTTCATGTAGCATGTTTGTGAGATTAATCCATCTTGTTCTGCGTGGTTGTGGTTTTGTCATGCTTGTTGATGTATAGCATTCCATTTTATGAACACAAATTTATCTATTCCCTTTCCTGTTGATGTACATTTGGGTAGTTTTCACTTGAGGCTATTTTTAGTAGTACTTACTCATATCTTTTGATGAACATATGTATGGGCTTCTTTTGGAATGAGAATTGTTGGGTCATAGGGTAGCTATATATTGACTTTAGAAGATAGGGCCAACAGTTTTCCACCATGGTTGGACAATTTTACACTTTTGTGGGGGGGTTCCACTTGATTCACAGCCTTGCCAACGCTTTTCTGTCCTTTTCATTTTAGCCATTCTGGTGGGTGGTATTACATTTGGGTTTTAATTTAAATTTTCTTCATGACTAATGAAATTGGAGGCATTTTTATGAGTTAAATTTTCTATGATTTTTTTTCTCAGCTTTTTATTATGAAAATCTTCATGCAGAAAAGTTGAAAGGCTGGCATAATGAACATGCATATACTTAGTGTCTAGATTTAAACAATTGTTAGCCTTTTGCTATATTTGTTTTGTGTATGTGTGTGTGTGTGTGTGTGTGTGTGTATAATTGTTTTGCTGATCCATTGTAAAGTAAGTTGCAATCATAATGACACTGACTCATAATTACACCAGTATCTCCTAGAAATAGATATTTTCTACATAACCATAAAACTATGATCATATATAACACAATTAACAATAATTTACTAAAAATACTATGTAATGGTCTGTGTGCAAGTCCCTCCACTTGTCCCCAAAGTACCCCAATCTACTTTTCTGAACCAGAAGCCAATCAAGGCAAAATCCTTGCATTTGATTGTTATAGTGCTTTGAAGAGATCCCTCATCTTCCCCACCTCCCACCCATCACATTGATTTTTTTGGAGGGCCAAATTCTATTCCAGTTCTCTATATAAAAATTTTTTTAAACTTCAAAACCTTAGTGACTTAAAACAATTATTATGTTTTATAATTTTGTCAGTTATAATCAGGCAAGGCCCAGTCAAGCAATTCTTCTGTTTCACATAACATTGACAAGGTCATTTGGTGGTATCCATATGAACTGGTCTGGAGATTCCAAGATGGCTTCTGCATGCTCATGTCCAAGACATTGGTTGAGATGGCAGGAAGGCTGTGATCAGCTGGGACTGCCCACCAGAGCATGTCCATGTAGCCTCTCTGCATGGCCTCAGAGTGGTCAGTTTCCTTACATCCTGACTCCTGGCTCTGAGGACGAGTGTTTTGGGAACCAGGACAAGAGCCACATCTCCTTTTATGACCCAGCATTAGGAGTCACACAGCATCACTTCCATCAGGCTCTGTTGTTTGAAGCAGTCACAAAGCCCACCCAGATGCAAAGAATTTGCTGCTACATTTACAAAGCTGCAATGATCTGTTCTTCAGTCACAAATAATTTGCCTTTCCCTCACATGCAAAACACACACCCTTTTCCAAGTCTCCTCCAGACTCTCATCCCATTAAGACACCAGGCTCAGACTGTTTGAGATCCTCCCTTCTTTATTGTGGGCTCCCCATGAGGCTGCTGTAGAAGTCTTAGAAGTGTTATTGCCTAGCTGATATGGGCTAGGAGGTATGCCCTTTGGATTCTTCAGGAATTTTGTGTATAACTGAGAAGACACACAAAAAGCACCATTTTAAGTCTTTCTGAGGCCATTAACAAGGGTCTTACAGTTATGCACTGGATTTCCTGAGAGTATTTTCCTAGTATTACTCATGTAGAATGTTCTCCATTCTGATTTTGTCTGCTTGTTTCCTTTTGGTGTCATTTAACTTTTTTCAAATCCCCTTCCCTCACCTCCATATTTCCTGCAAAATTGGGTCTAGAGGCTTGATTTGATTAAGGTTGAATATTTTGGCAAGAATACTTTGTAGGTGATTTTGAATACATTATACTGCATGATATCTATAGGTATATCATGTCAGATTGTCCTACTTTTAATATGTTAGGTTCCATCACTTGCATATGGGGGTGACCCCCAGATCTCTCCATTGTAAAAATGTATATTTTCTTTCTTGCGATTTTCATGGAATTTGTGGGGTGATACTATGAAAAATATGAAATGCTTCAAAAATTCATGTCATCCTTGCACAGGGACCATGGTAATCATCTTGGCATTCTTCCAATTTTAGTCTGTGCTGTGGAAACATATCCTGCCCTGGCTCTCATGAATTTGTAACTGTAATAGGTTCTTTGCCTGATGCATGTGGCAAGTCAATATGCTAAGACATGGGGTTGCAGCAGAGAAAGAGGTTTAATCTTAGGGCCCCCAAATAAGAAGATAGGCGAAAACCTCAAATCTGTCTCCCTGAGGAGTTTGGGGCTAGGGATGTTAAGGGTTTTGGAATGGGCCAAAGTGTGGAGATGGTTGGTTTGTCAGCAAGTCCAGGGTGACATCATAAGACAGGGAGTCAAGAAGCTGTATCCGTACATTGGTTTGGTTCCTCTGTGGGGTCTTTAAACTGGTTGGCATCAGCTACTCCACTACATGAAGAATCTGCTTAAGCCATTCTTCAACAAAACTCATGATTCTAACATCAGAAATCCCATCTATAGAAACAATGGGGATACAAATGGTCAGTATCTAGTGCTACATGAATTTTGGTTACAAGGAAGGGGGTGAAATTGCAGCCTGACTAATGCTTAATTATAACTGTATTTCTGTCCAGAATTCTTGTTAACCCTGTGAGGACAGCTTCAAATGCAGCTCTTCCATCTCTTGTGCCAGCACCTGCTCCTGCTCTAGATGCCTGTTGACTTAGGCTTAGACTATCCCTGAACTGCCTTCACTTGCTCAGTATTCATTTTGCCTACATTTGGTTGAGCTGTGTTTGTCTTTGCTCCAGATTTGATTAGCTGTCAATCAGATCTCATCTGCTTTCTATCCTCCAGGAATTCCTGTATACTTCTGGTCTTCTGGTGGCCCTCTTTATTGTGTTCATGTGTTTTTGTGGGTTTCATATGTACACATGAAATACAGAGAGACGGAATATATTGTGTAAGGAGATTTGAGGCAGGAAGTAGGGAGGTAATGTGTGTTCAGTCAGATATCTCTAGCCAACCTTTGCTCTTGAGAAACTATATCTCAGGGCAGAAATGAGGATGTGTCATATGTATCAAATCATTACATGGTATCCCATAAGTAGATACCATTATTATTTGTCAATTAAAAATTTTAAAAGGGCCGGGTGCAGTGGCTCATGCCTTTAATCCCAGCACTTTCGGAGGCCAAGGTGGGTGGATAATTTGAGGTCAGGAGTTTGAGACCAGCCTGGCCAACATGGTGAAACCCTGTCTCTACTAAAAATACAAAAAAAATTAGCTGGGCATGGTGGCAGGTGCCTGTAGTCCCAGCTGCTTGAAAGGGTAAGGCAGGAGAACCGCTTGAACCTAGGAGGTAGAGGTTGCAGTGAACTGAGGTTGGGCCACTGCACTCCAGCCTGGCCAATGAAGCAAGACTCCATCTCAAAAAAAAAAAAAAAAAAAAGTAAATTAAATTAAATTGAGAGAGATCCAAGATGGCTGATTAGCAACAGCTCAGAAATGTAGCTCCCAGTGAAAGCGCAGAGAACCAGTGGACGCCGCACTTTCCGACGAATTTTTGTTGCTCACAGACCGGGAGATTCCCGGCAGAGGAGCCACAC
>CAUYQU010009740.1:0-88367 GCA_963574635.1 Cheracebus regulus | reverse complement strand
ATCCACCCACCTCGGCCTCCCAAAGTGCTGGGATTACAGGCGTGAGCCACCACACGTGGCCTCGTTTTTTTTTTTTTTTTTTTTTAAAGATTGGGTTTCACCATGATGGCCAGGCTGTTTTTTGAACTCCAGACCTCAGGTGATCCACCCACCTCAGCCTCCCAAAGTGCTAGGATTACAGGCGTGAGCCACCGCGCCCGGCTGTTTTTTTTTTTTTAAGATGGAGTTTTGCCCTTGTCACCCAGGCTGGAGTCCAATGCCACTGTCTCTGCTCACTGCAACCTCCGCATCCCAGGTTCAAGTGACTCTCCTGCCTCAGCCTCCCAAGTAGCTAGGGCTACAGGCGTGCACCACCACACCTGGCTAACTTTTGTATTTTTAGTAGAGACGTAGAGATGGAGTTTCGCCATGTTGGCCAGGCTGGTCTTGAACTCCTGACATCAAGTGATCCACCCACCCTGGCCTCCAAAATTGCTGAGATTACAGGCGTAAGCCACTGCATCTGGCCAATTTTTCTATTTTTAATAGAGACCTGGTTTCACTGTATTGGCTAGGCTGGTCTTGAACTCCTGACCTCAATTGATCCACCTGCCTCAGCCTCCCAAAGTGCTGGGATTAGAGGCAAGAGCCACCGGACCTGGCCATGAAGGTTTTTAGAGCTAAACTTGATTGGGAAAATCAGCAAAGGCTGGCTGGAGGACACGGGAATATTCTCTTCTCTGGACACCAGAGGAGCAGATTCCCTGAGAATGACTGCTGACCATTTTGTTCTGTTTTCTGCAGAGCTGAGCTCATATTCATAATCACTAGCTGAATAAAGTATAATGTGATGGAAGAGACTCAATAGTATCCACATTTCCAAGCACAGCAGCTTTAGGAGACCAGTGCACTGGTGGAAGAAGGCCAGCTAACCTTCAGAACTTTGTCTTTTAAGATTTTTTAGCCTGGCACAATGGCTCACGCCTATAATCCCAGCACTTTGGGAGGATGAGACAGATGGATCACCTGAGGTCAGGAGTTCAAGACCAGCCTGACCGATATGATGAAACCCTGTCTCTACTGAAAATACAAAAATTAGCTGGGTGTGGTGGCATGCGCCTGTAATGCCAGCTACAGGAGAATTGCTTGAACCTGGGAGGTGGAGGTTGCAGTGAGCCAGCCATTGCCATTGTACTCCAGCCTGGACAACAACAATGAAACTGTCTCAAAAAAAAAAAAATTTTTTTTCTAGAAGAAAGCCACGCTCATTGTTTTTCAGTTTTTAAATTGGGGTCGGCCAAGCGTGGTGGTTCATGCCTGTAATCCCAGCACTGTGAGAGGCCAAAGCAGGCAGATCGATTGAGGCCAGGAGTTCAAGACCAGCCTGCCAACATGATGAAACCCTGTCTTTACTAAAAATACAAAAATTAACCAGGCATGGTGGTGCATGCCTGTAATTCTAGCTACTTGGGAGGCTGAGGCAGGAGAATCGCTTGAGCCTGGGAGGTGGAGGTTACAGTGAGCCAAAATCACGCCACTGCACTCCAGCCTGGGTGACAGAGTGAGACTCTGTCTCAAAAAATAATAATAAATAAAAAATGGGCCAGGCGCAGTGGCTCACACCTGTAATCCCAGCACCTTGGGAGGCTGAGGCAGGTGGATCACCTGAGGTCAGGAGTTCATGACCAGCCCAATGTGGTGTAACCGTGTCTCTACTAAAAATACAAAAAATTAGCCAGGCATGGTGGTGCACACCTGTAATCCCAGCTAGTCCGGAGGTGGAGGCATGAGAATTGCTTGAACCTGGGAGGTGGAGGTTGCAGTGAGCCGAGATCGTGCCACTGCACTCCAGCCTGAGTGCAGTGAGTGGAGTGAGACTTTGTCTCAAAAAAATAAAATAAAATAAATAAATAAATAAAATTGGGTCATCCATACACACTTTAAGATTGGAGGTTTTACCTTTTAACTGAGTAGTTATCTGTAGGATAATGAGGCTTTACTAATGATACTGCCAGGAAATTCATCAAGTCTTAGCCTACCTTAGTTAAGGGGACTTAATACAATGTTAACTGGTGTCAGCTGCATGTTAGACCAGATGAATATGCTTGTAATTAATCAGGGTAAAATGGTAATTTATCACCATCAGGTTTTTGGTGGACTTCTCTGTAGTTCAATGTAGTCAGGTATGTAGATGTGGGTAATCAGGCCCTGGACATCAAGTTCATTCTCTTGTTATTCTGTCCAGGATTTGTCACCAGAATAGCTCCTCAACTGGTGAGGAGGAATGAAGGATGACAGGCACTCATAGTATTCGTATTTCAGGGCTGACAGCAAAGGATTCCAGGCTTTAGGAAACTTAGACTGGGAAGCTCAGGGGAGATACTTACCTTGATTTAAGCAGCACCTGTTGAAGGGTCAGTCCATCTTAAAAACAGTAGCATCTTCAGTAGAGAGATAGGTTTCACTTGGAATGTATTAGGCTGTTCTTGTGTTGCTATAGACAAATACCTGAGACCGGGTAATTTATAGAGAGAAGTTAATTGACTCATGGTTCCATAGGCTGTGCAGAAGCATGGCACCAGGCATCTGCTCAGTTCTGGTGAGGCCTCAGGAAGCTTCCAGTCAGTACAGAAAGCCAAGTAGGACCCGGTATATCACACAGTGAGAACAAGAGCAAGAGAGAGGCTTGGGCTGGGCGGGGGATGCCACACACTTTTAAACAACCAGATCTTGGAGAAGTTACTACTTTCAGGTGCAGCACCAACCCATGAGGGATCCGCCCCCATGACCCAAGGTCCAGATCACATCCAAGGTCCTTAAAAACCTCCCACTAACCAGGCCCCACCTCCACCCACCTCTAGCACTGGGGATTACATTTCTTTTTTCTTGAGATGGAGTCTCACTCTGTCATCCAGGCTGGAGCGCAGTGGTTCGATCTCAGCTCACTGCAACCTCTGCCTCCCAGGTTCAAGCGATTCTCCTGCCTCAGCCTCCCCGGTAGCTGGGACTACAGCTTCAGGGATGAGCCACTGTGGTACCAACCCAGGCCTATTTCTAACTTCCTAGAATGCTAGTAAAACAGTAATTTCTCTTTCCCATTTTGCATTTGTAATTAAAAAACCTGTTTGTCCTATTAAAATAATAAGTCTGGAGGAAAGGCTAGGATTTTGGGGGTGATATAGTTCCTATAACATGATACTGAAAAACACAGCCGGGTGTGGTGGCTCATGCCTGTAATCCAAGCAGTTTGGGAGGCCAAGGCTGGCGGATCACCTGAGGTCAGAAGTTTTGAGACTAGCCTGGCCAACATGGTGAAACCCTGTCTCTACTAAAAATACAAAAATTAGGCCAGGTGCGGTGGCTCACACCTGTAATCCCAGCACTTTGGAAGGCTGAGGCGGGCGGATCACAAGGTCAGTTCAAGACCAGCTTGACCAACATGGTGAAACCCTGTCTCTACTAAAAATACAAAAAATTAGCCAGGTATGGTGGTGTGTGCCTTTAATCCCAGCTACTCAGGAGGCTGAGGGCAGAGACTCGCTTGAACCTGGGAGGGGGAGGTTGCAGTGAGCTGAGATCATGCCAGTGGACTCCAGCCTGGGCGACAGAGCAAGACTGTGTCTCAAAGAAAAAAAAATTAGCTGGGTGTGGTGGCACACCTCTGTAATCCCAGTTACTGGGGCAGCTGAGGCAGGAGAATTGATTAAACCTGGGAGCCCGAGATTACAGTGAGCTGAGATTGGGCCACTAGCCTGGGCAACAGAGCAAGACTCCGTCTCAAAAAAAAAAAAAAAAAAAAAAAAAGGGAAGAAAATCCAGTATCTATGCATTAACCTGTTGGTTCATTTCCTTGTAACCTTGTTAATTGCACAAGTGTTGTCGATATAATTTGAGCGGGTTGCCAGCTCTAAGGTTCTGCAATCTGAAAATGCAGAGCAGCTCCTGGGAAGGGCATCTGTTCCCCTGGCTGGAGGCTTTCAAACAGAATGGAGGCCCTCACTGTCAGAGCTGTTGGGAGGACTCAGGCAGTGGATGCAGGTTCAGAAAAGATCATGTCCAAGGTCCTTAAACACCACAAGGTGTGGGGCTGGGCACGGTGGCTCATGCCTGTAATCCCTGCACTTTGGGAGGCCGAGGTGGGTGGATCACGAGGTCAGGAGTTTGAGACCAGCCTGCCCAATATGGTGAAATCCCATCTCTACTATAAGTACAAAAATTAGCTGGGCGTGGTGGCGGGCCCCTGTAGTCCCAGCTACTCAGGAGGCTGAGGTAGGAGAATTGCTTGAACCTGGGAGGCAGAGGTTGCAGTGAGCCAAGATCATGCCACTGCACTCCAGCCTGGGCGACAGAGCGAGACTGTCAAAAACAAAACAAAACTGCAAGGTGTGGCCAGGCACGGCAGCTCAAGTCTGTAATCGCAGCAATCTGGGAGGCTGAGGTGGGTGGATCACCTGAGGTCAGGAGTTCGAAACCAGCTGGCCAATATGGTGAAACCTGTCTCTACTAAAAATACAAAAAATTAGCTGGGTTTGGTGGCGCACACCTGTAACCCCAGCTACTTGGGAGGCTGAGGCAGGAGAATTGCTTGAATGTGGGAGGTGGAGGTTGCAGTGAGCTGAGATTGTGCCATTGCACTCCAGCCTGGGCAACAAGAGTGAAACTCCATCTCAAAAAAACAAACAAAAAACCCGCAAGATGTATAAGATGCAGCCAAAATGATTTAAGACAAAACTCCACAAACAAAATGGACAAAAACCCTGAAGGTGAAAAAAAAAAAAGCTCGAACAGGTAATTAGGAAATTAAACATCGAAATAATCTGGTTATTAAAGGCACTTAGGAATTCTTATAATTAATACAGGTTTTTTCTTTTTCTTTATGGACTACTATTATTTTATTCCTATCTCTCTGGAAAATGAAAAATCCGTTAGTTTTTTTCTTTTGCTTTTACCCAGAAATTAAAGGTTGGTAAGTGGTAATTAGCATAGCTCCTGTCAAAGCCAATTGCCTAATGAGGACCGACATTTGACTTAAGTTGAAAGAATGGAAGAAGGCGAATGTGGAGTTCATTAGTTCCAGCTGCTTTCTTTGCCATGCTTTTCCCCTACCGTGACACCAGGCATGCCCTGCTCTGGCTCACTCCTATTTTTGGACCTATGGCTCTGCTACTCCGTTTCTGTTCCACAAGGCTGATGGCACAGTGGTTACAGGGAAGGTAACTGGTACTGGGGCACTATGTTTGTGACCACATTCATTACACATCTGGGCTAGAGTTTGTAGACGAAGGTCTTTGCCCTGCTGTTTGATAGAGGATTCCTGCACCCTAGCTGTCTGCCCCTGGGAAATGAAAGAGACCCACTCTCCACTACTGTATGGTAAGTACTATGATCTTTCTCATTGTTGTATTCATTCCTTTTTGGGGGGGAACGATTATTTATTTTGAGACAGGGCCTCACTCTGCCACCCAGGGCAGAGTACAGTGGCACGATCATAGCTCATTGCAGCCTCGAACTCCTAGGCTCAAGTGATCCTTCTGCCTTAGCCACCTGAGTATCTAGGATTACAGGCATGTGCTACACCCAGCTAATTTTTTAAATTTTTGTAGAGATGGGGCCTTGTTATGTTCCCCAGTTTGGTCGGTTCATTTAGGCTGGGCGTGGTGACTCACCACCTGTAATCCCAGCACTTTGGGAGCCCATGGCAGGTGGATCACTTGAGGTCAGGAGTTTGAGACCAGCCTGGCCAACATGGTGAAACCCTGTGTCTACTAAAAATACATAAAAAAAAAAAAAAAAAATTAACTGGGCGTGGTGGCAGGCACCTGTAATCACAGCTACTCTGGAGGCTGAGGCAAGGGAATCACTTGAACCTGGAAGATGGAGGTTGCAGTGAGCTGAGATTGTGCCACTGCGCTCCAGCCTGGGGAAGAGCGAGGTCTCAAACAACAAAACAAAACATAGTTACTTCATTTAACCCTTTCAGGCTTGGGGCTTTAGACTAACTAAGAGGTTAGACTCAATCCGGTTTGTCTCAGTCCCAACTCCACAGTACTTTTTGCATGATCCTCTCCAGTTCAGCCTCTTGGGTTTGCTTCAAGTATAGAATGCGAATACCAACCGCCAGAAGAGTCTTTGAAAGCTCTGTTACACAGAAATAAGAAAATATTCTGGCTGAGTGTGGTGGCTCATGCCTGTAATCCCAAAACTCTGGGAAGCTGATGTGGGAGGATTGCTTGAGGCCTGGAGTTTGAGGCCAGCCTGGGTAACATGGTGAGTTTTAATGTCCCCTGGATTTCCTAGGAATGTAGGTACTTGTAAATCAAGGGCAGATACGTTTACTGTTGTGGGAAATCCCACTACCGAGGGCAATGCTGCTGGTGGCGTTGGAGCTGACAATCACTGTGCCCATGTGCCAGCCAGCCTGCCAGATGCGTGGCGATTCTGTTAGTGCAAGCATCGACAGTCGCTGTACTGGAAATTGTTTTCCTTTGAATAGTACCTTCCCGAAATAGTACACTTGGGGCATTATATTGATGCCGCTGTAAGGATGAGCGTAGGTAGATTATCAGCATGGCGTCTACTAAGGGATAGTTCAGGAGGCATTACAAAATATGTTATGAAAAGGGAAATGTTGGGGCTGGTGAGACCCCATGGAAGACATTAGAACAGGATGCTGAATAGACCTAAGCTCACCTTGAATCACAGGAAAAGGAAACAGCTGTTTTTGTTCTGTTCGTTTTCTGTACCCCCATCTTTACCCTAGGACTTACTGTGATACTTTTTTTTTTTTTTTGGAGATGGAGTCTCCTGCTGTCGCCCAGGCTGGAGTGCAGTGGTGTGATCTTGGCTCACTGCAAACTCCGTCTCCCAGGTTCAAGTGATTCTCCTGCCTCAGCCTCCCGAGTAGCTGGGATTACAGGTGCCCGCCACTACGCCTGACTAATTTTTGTATTTTTAGTAGAGACAGGGCTTTGTAGTGTTGGCCAGACTGGTCTTGAACTCCTTTTTTTTTTTTAAAGACGGGGTTTCACCATGTTTGTCAGGCTGGTCTTGAACTCCTTACCTCAGGTGATCCGCCCGCCTTGGCCTCCAAAGTGCCTGGATTACAGGAGTGAGCCACCACACCCGGCCTGGTCTTGAACTCCTGACCTCAGGTGAACCCACCTTGGCCTACCAAAGTGTGGGGATTATAGGCATGAGCCACCGTGTCTGGCCTATTGTGATATTTCTTTTTGTGTGTGTGTGTGTGACAGTCTCTCACTCTGTTGCCCAGGCTAGAGTACCGTGGTGCAATTTTGGCTCACCACAACCTCTGCCTCCTGGGTTCAAGTAATTCTCATGCCTCAGCCTCCCAAGTAGCTGGGACTACAGGCGCGTGCCACTACGCCTGGCTTATTTTGTGTATTTATAGTAGAGATGAGGTTTCACCAGGTTGGCCAGGCTGGTCTCAAACTCCTGACCTCAGATGATCCTCGCACCTCAGCCTCCCAAAGCACTGGGGTTACAGGCATGAGCCACTGCGCCTGGCCTATTGTGATATTTCTTTACTTAATAACTAGCCAATGGGGCTGGGCACGGTGGCTCATGCCTGTAATCCTAGCACTTTGGGAGACCAAGGTGGGTGGATCACCTGAGGTCAGGAGTTCAACACCAGCCTGGCCATCATGGTGAAACTCCATCTTAAAAAATAAATAAATAAAATAGCCAATGAATCTCTTAATAGCATTCTGTTTTGCTCTAAGCATGCATAAAAAATGGCCAGGTAAGTCCATGATAACTCATCACCTTTTCCCTGCAAGGAGAGTGTACTGTAGATTAGCAAACCTGCAGAACCAGTCTGTACAGAGACAGGAGGAAGACAAGCCAGGCCTGCTCCGCTTCATACCCAGAGACTTACAGTCACGGCACATGGAAATTGCTTTAATGACCTTTTATTCCCCCTGCTGATAAAACAATTAGAAAACTGAAGAGTTTCACAGTGGTGAGATATAATTTCACAATACTGAATTAGATATTAGAAATGGACTCTCCCTATGTCCCTATGGTCTACAAGCTCAATATGTATCTTTATTTTTTAATTTTTATTTATTCTTCTTTTTTAATAGCACTTTCCAGGCAAATATGTATCTTTAAACAAATATAAAAAATCATTAACTGCAGAAACAAGTTTGTGGCCATAATCAACACTGTATGATGTCATTGTCTCCACCATTACCTGTGCTTAAAATTCTGCAGTACTATCTTCAGAATAAGGATAATGAGTCTGAAATATGACCATTTCTTTTCAATACCCTTGACGATTACCTTTTTTTTTTTTTTTGTTTTTTTTTTTTAAAGATAGGGTCTTACTCTTATCATCCAGGCTGAGGTGCGGTGGCATGATGAGAGCTCACTGCAGCCTTGAACTCTGGGCTCAAGCGATCCTCTCATCTCAGCCTCCTAAGTAGCTAGGACTATAGGTCGGTGCCACCATGCCTGCCTAACTTAAAAAAAATTTTTTTTTTTTGTAGAGACAGGGTCTTACGGCTGGGCATGGTGCCTCACACCTGTAATTCCAGCACTTTGGGAGGCCGAGGTGGGTGGATCATGAGGTCAGGAGTTCGAGATCAGCCTGGCCAAGATGGTGAAACCCTGTCTCTACCAAAATTACAAAAATTAGCTGGGCACAGTGGCGGACACCTGTAATCCCAGCTATTAGGGAGGCTGAGGCAAAAGGATTGCTTGAACCCGGGAGATGGAGGTTGCAGTGAGCCAAGATCTCGCCATTGTGCTCCAGCCTTGGTTAGAGAGTGAGACTCCAACTCAAAAAAAAAAAAAAAAAAAAAAGAGAGACAGGGTCTTGCCATGTTGACTAATCTGACAATTACTTTATTTATTTAAAAATTTTTTTTCTGGCCAGGGGCAGTGGCTCACACATGTAATCCCAGCACTTTGGGAGGCCAAGGCAAGTAGATCACCTGAGGTCAGGAGTTCAAGACCAGCCTGGCCAAGTGGTGAAACCTCTCTACTAAAAATACAAAAATTAGCCAGGCATAGTGGCGCACACCTATAATCCCAGCTACTTAGGAGGGTGAGGCGGGAGTATCTCTTGAACTCAGGGGTGGAGATTCAAGCTAATTTTTGTATTTTTAGTAGAGATGGGGTTTCACCATGTTGGCCAGGTTGGTCTCAAACTCCTGATTTCGGTGATCCACCTGCCTTGGGCTCCCAAAGTTCTGTGATTACAGGCGTGAGCCACTGCCCCCAGCCTTTCCTTTTTTTCTATTTTTTTTAAAACATAAAAGGTGTGACAAACCTTCTCTCTCTCTTTTTTTTTTAACTAACTGATCACGTCAAAGATTTCAGTGCTAAACAAACTTTTTTCTTTTTTAAAATTGTTCCATGTGGAGCAGGGCTAAATGTTAGGCAGTGTGCCCAGAGTCACCACCAATTATTTTCGAACAGAGAACATAAGAATATGTAATTAGAGGAGGTGGGATATTGTTGGTACAGCTATATCATTCAAAATTGGCAGAAATCCTGAAGCTGGTAGGGCTGAAATTAAAAAAAAAAAAAGAAAAGAAAAGAAAAAGAAAAAGAACAGAATTTGTGGAAGGGCATATGTTGAGACCTGGAATAGCTTTTCTGGAACGCACTCTAAGGCAGGGGGCAGAGTAGTACATAGGTAGTCAAATGCTCAGGATGAGGGTGAATACAGATAACAGAAACAAGGCCGCACGTTTCCCTGGCACACTTCCCGCTGCTATGTGGGATCCTGCCTGGCTCGCTTAGGATTCTGCGGTTCTCCAGGCAGTGAGGTCTTCCTCGCAGAGATGCTCCGGAGAGAACGCAGGCTCTGCATCTGCTGTAGGCGCAGGGCGAGCTCCCGGTCACAGGCCTCTTGAATAGTCTCCGTCTTCTCTATGTCCCAGTTCAAAGCAACAGCCAATGCTCTGGGATCTTCCTTGGTAACCAACTGCAGCAAGAATAAGAACCTCTGAGAACTGAGGCATTGTGCGCGCCTCACCTGCTGCTCTCCTGATTCTCTTTTGGGGAGTGAGCTGAGGCGGTATCCGTTTATGTGGCCTCTTTACACTGAAATGCCAGGTTTCCTTTACCATCAATTGGCATGGGCTTTTTCTTACATCAACAGGATGAAGTCCTTGGAAAGTTTACTTGGAGCGACTCCAAAGTCCTCCACCCTCAGGAAATGCAGCCAACCTCAAGTCAACAGTTTCCTTCCCTTGTATCTACAACAGGGAGGTACTTGTGACAGGGACAAGGACAAAGAATCAGAAGCAGCACCCGCCTTGACGGGTTCCCTTCCTCAAGCTTTTAGTTCTCTGGTCTTAGCCAGTAGGCGACGATTCCGTCAAGTTTGCCTTTTCATGTGACATTAACAGACCTCAGGATGGACTATGGAGAACCAGAAGCCATCTCAGACGATTGGGCCCTGCTATTCCTCCCTGTCAGGAACAGTCACTTCATTACCAACCTTGGACCAGAGTCTGTTTGATGATCTGAGGAAGTATATGCATTTTTCTTTAAAGCTATTTTGATTTAGATTAATGAGATTTTTGCAGATGCTCTGGCATATTATAGGCAAACTGGCAGCTAGGATTCACAGGCTGCAGAGGTGAACAAAAGGCCCCACATGCCTCCGCACGATAATACTACATCCCAGGGCAGGTCCTTCTCTGTAGCTCAGTGACCCTGGTTTCCGCCCACCTCCAAATCCTGGCTAGATAAGCTCAGTTCTGGAGCTGGCTTCTCCCTCAGTGCAGTAAGGATGTGGCTCGCCAGTGCAACATCTGAGGACGCCTCTCCGCTGATACCCGTGTCTACTGCATCCGCCTCCTGACTGAAGGCAGCTTTGGACTCTGCAAAGGAGGCACAAGACAGATCAGACATGGAGTGACCCTACAGCCATGTGACCAACCTGCCAGAATAACTGGCCAGGCAGGAGAGGAACGAGCCCTTCCAGCACCCCAGCTGCCATGACTGCAGTGTCTCTAGCTGCATTACAAATACAGTGTCCTCTAGAGGGACACCTCCATCAGCCCCAAATTCTCGGGAGACCTACCTTCCTGCTTTGACAGGAGGCTGCCCTCTTTCTCCAAAGCCTGGAGGTACAGCTGCAGGAGCTGCTTGGACCGGCGCGCTTCCTCTCTCTGGTCAAGCACCTGCTGGAGTGTGTGCTGCAGCCCCTGGACAGTGGCACAACTTTGGCGTAGCTCCTGTGCCAGGTCTGAGCAGGGAACATCAACAAGCATCTAACAAACATCAAACACAGAATCTGAGAAATCTACAAGGACTTCCTTCTTATTTATTTATTTATTTTGAGGCGGAGTCTCACTCTGTCGCCCAGGCTGGAGTGCAATGGTGCGATCCTGGCTCACTGCAACCTCTGCCTCCCAGGTTCAAGCGATTCTCCTGACTCAGCCTCCTGAGTAGCTGGGACTACAGGCATGCACTACCACACCTGGCTCATTTTGTATTTTTAGTAAAGACGGGCTTTCACCAAGTTGGTCAGGCTGCTCCCGAACTCCTGACCTCAAGTGATCCACCTGCCATGGCCTCCCAAAGTGCTGGGGTTACAGGCATGAGCCACCACACTTGGCCTCTTTTTTTTTCTTTCTTGAAATGGAGTCTCACTCTGTCACCCAGGCTACAGTGCAGTGGCACGATCTTGGCTCACTGCAACCTCTGCCTCCTGGGTTCAAGCGATTCTCCTGCCTCAGCCTCCCGAGTAGCTGGGACTACAGGTGTGTGCCACCACACCCAGCTAATTTTTATATTTTTAGTAGATATGGGGTTTTGCCACATTGGCCAGGCTGGTCTTGAACTTCTGACCTCAGGTGATCCACCCACCTTGGCCTCCCAAAGTGCTGGGATTATAGGCGTGAGCCACTGCCCTGGCCTACAAGGACTTTCTAAACACAGTGTTCAACTGCTCAAATATATCCATCTCAGAACTCATTGCGTCCACTTCCCAGAGTTACCTACTACGACGGTTGGCTGAAAGTCAAGAGAAAAGCATGTGATTTTTCCAATTTTCTTCTACTGTTAACATTGTGAAAAATGGTCATTGGCTGTCGTGGCTTACACCTATAATCCCAGCACTCTGGGAGGCTGAGGCAGAAGGATTGCTTGAGCCCAGGAGTTTAAGACCAGCTTGGGTAACACGGTGAAACCCTGTCTTTACCAAAAATATAAAAATTAGCCAGGCATGGTGAAGTATGCCTGTGGTCCCAGCTACTTGGGAGGCTGAGGTGGGAGGATCGCTTGAGTCCAGGAGGCAGAGGTTGCAGTGAGCCGAGATCGCACCACTGCACTCCAGCCTGGGCGACTGAGCCCAACCTTGTCTCAAAACAAACAAACAAATGAAAGCAAAACAAACACAAACACCAAGAAATCATTTCCTCAAAGAGGCCCTCTATGTTCCAGTCTAAGTCGCCCCCCATCACTCTCTGATGCCACCCTGTCTGATACGCTTTCTGGTTTTGCCTGCTTTCTGTCATCAGAATACAAGTTCTGTTAGAGCAGAGACTGCGTCTGACTTGTTCACCACTGCACGCCCAGCGCGTAGAACCATGACAGGCACAGGATGGGGCTCAATAAATATTTTGGGGGCTGGGCACAAAGGCTCATATCAATAATCCCAGCACTTTGAGAGGCCAAGGTGGGAGGATTGCTTGAGCCCAGGAGTTCAAGACCAGCCTAGGCAACATGCGAAGACCCTGTCTCTATAAAAAATTAATTATCTTTTTGAGACAGGATCTGGCTCTGTTGCCCAGCTTGGTGTGGTAGAGTCATGGCTCACTGAAGCCTTGACCACCTGGGCTCAAGTGAGCCTCCCGCTTCAGTTTCCTGAGTAGCTGGAACTACAGGCACACGCTGCCACACCCAGCTAATTTTTGTAATGTTTGTAGAGATGGGGTTTTACCACGTTTCCTGGGCTGGTTTGGAACTCCTGAACTCAGGCAATCTGCTTGCCTTGGCCTCCCAAAATGCTAGGATTACAGGTATGAGCCACTGCACCTGGCCTAAAAAAACTAAAAACAACAACAAAATAGCCCAGTGTGGTGGTGTAGGTCTGTAGTCTCAGCTACCTAAGAGGCTGAGGTGGGAGGACTGCTCAAGCCCAGGAGGCTGAGCATGCTGTGAGCTATGATCATGCCACTGCACTGGGCAACAGAGCAAGACCCTGTCTCAAAGAGAAAATTCCTTTGAATGAAAACATTATTTTTATCCCAGCCTTACTAGAGAGAAAACGCAAGGAGAGAAGCTAAGCTGCTGGCCCAAAGTCGTAGTGATAGTGCTGGGGGTGAAGTCAGCTACTCCGAGGCTACATTCTCTAGCATGGCATCCCTGACCCCAGCGTCTACCTAACTAGGTTTATGCTGGCTCCTGGGCACCTGTATTTATAAAAAAATCTGGCCGTGTGCGGTGGCGCACACCTGTAATCCTAGCACCTTGGGAGGCCGAGGCGAGTGGGTCACTTGAGGTCAGGAGTTTGAGACTATCCTGGTCAACATGATGAAACCTTGTCTCTACTAAAAATAAAAAAATTCGTCGGGTGTGTTGGTGTGTACCTGTAATCCCAGCTACCTGGTACGCTGAGGTGCTGAGGCAGGAGAATCACTTTAACCCAGGAGGTGGACAATGCAGTGAACTGAGATTGTGCCACTGCACTCCAGCCTGAGCGACAGAGACGGTGTCTCAAAAAAAAAAAAAAAAAAAAAAAAAAAAAAAACTGCCGGGCACCGTGGCTGATGCCTGTAATCCCAGCATGTTGGGAAGCCAAGGTGGGTGGATCATAAGGTTAGGAGTTTGAGGCTAGCCTGGCCAACATGGTGAAACCCCATCTGTACTAAAAATACAAAAATTAGTTGGGTACAGTGGCAGACGCCTGTTATCTGAGCTACTTGGGAGGCTGAGGAAGGAGGATCGCTTGAACCCAGGAGGGCAGAGGTTGCAGTGAGCCGAGATCGCACCACTGCACTCCAGCCTGGGCGACAGAGTGAGACTCTGTCTCAAAAAAAAAAAAAAGACAAAAAAAATCCACAGATAATTCTGCTTTGTGATGAGGGTTGAAAAATTACTCTAGGTGAGAATGAGAAGATGAAACATCTTAGCTGTAATTTAAAAATTATTTAAAAATTAAGATTAAAACAAAGAAATCACCATGGCAAGTAAAGGAAGCTAAGAAGGTGCCGGGGCAGCAGAGGCCGGATGAGCGTTGCTGCAGGTTGTGGAGGAGGCTTACCTGGAGGTCCTCCTCGGACAGGAGGATGATGCTGGACAGGTCTTCCTTCAGCTGCCTGGCCACATTCTTCCACTTCACCCCTGTCCCACTGTCTGTTTCATCTACATCAAAGGACTCTTGGGAAATCCAAGCTGTACCGCCATCTGACACATGGGAGAAAATGCCAGTCACAGTCAGAACAACCTGAAGTGCTGCTTTCTCCTCCTTCCCCAGCACACAGCTCTCCTGAGAGTCTAGATTAATTTCAATGGGAGAGAAGCATCTTATCTCAAGGATTCACAGGAGGGCCAATCTCCATCTAGGACCTTGATTTTCCCTCTTTCATCTTTTTTTTTTCTGAGATGGAGTCCCACTCTGTCACCCAGGCTGGAGTGCAGTGGCGTGATCTCGGCTCACTGTAACCTCCACCTCCTGGGTGCAAGTGATTTTCCTGCCTCAGCCTTCCGAGTAGCTGGGATTACAGGTGCCCAACACCATGCCCAGCTAATTTCTGTATTTTTAGTAGAGACAGAGTTTCACCATGTTGGCCAGGCTGGTCTCAAACTCCTGACTTCAAGTGATCCACCCGCCTCAGCCTCCCAAAGTGCTGGGATTACGGGGGTAAGCCGCCGCACTCGGCCGGCCTCTTTTCATCTTTGTTTCTGTGTGCAACAGCTCTGTATTCTTCCATAGAAAGAAGCCATTTAAACCCAATGTATGATCACACACACACAGAATCCTCTCACACTTCCTTTCTTGGCCTGTGTGAACAGGCGTGTCCTGCTTTGGTACAAAAACAGTCATTCTTGGTACCACTTCTCTGGTACTTGGGGATTGGTCCCTTCTTTCAGTGAGGGAGCTGTGGCCACTGATTGCTGTCCCTTAGGCCTGAGTACAAAGGTGGCTGGCAGAGCCATGCTGTAGGATTTCCTCAATTTTGTGGCACATTTCAAGACACTGTTTTTTTTTTTGGAGGCGGAGTCTTGCTCTGCTGCCAGGTTGGAGTGCAGTGGCACAATCTTGGCTCACTACAAACTCCACCTCAGTTCAAGCGATTCTCCTGCCTCAGCCTCCTGAGTAGCTGGGACTACAGGTGTGCGCCACCATGCCCAGCTAGTTTTTTTTGTATTTTAGTTGAGACAGGGTTTCACCATGTTGGCCAGGATGATCTCGATCTTGACCTCGTGATCTACCTGCCTTGGCCTCCCAAAGCGCTGGGATTACAGGCATGAGCCACCATGCCCGGCTGACACTTTTTGTTTTTAAGTCCTTCCCTAAAACTAACCCCCTCTCAAGACACTTCTTGATCCTTGGTCACCAATGTTAGTCCCTTTTATGTCTCTTGTGATGATGATGACAGTGACAGGTAACATTTATTGAGTCCTTAACTATGTGCCAGTTAAGATCTAAATGTTTCATACCAGGGTGGTTCTCAAGTAGGAGCGATTTTGTCCCTCAGGAGAAATCTGACAATATCTGGAGTCATTTATTCTTGGTTATCACAGTTCGCAGCGAGGGGGTTCCTGACATCTCGGATGTTGCTAACTATTCTACAATATACAAAGCATCCTCCCGCAACTCCAGCCCCAAATGTCAACAGTATCATTGAGAAACCCTGGTTTGATGCGTACTATATTATCTTTACAACAATCCTAGGAGACAGGTACTGTAATTATCATGTCAACAAGGCACTGAGGGATGATGAATTTGCACAAGGACACCTGGTTAGTAAATGGCAGAGCTGGGATCCAGACCTAACCGGCCAGACTGCAGCCTGCAGCACTGAGCTCCCTGCCAAGCTGCATTTGACTTGCTGTCTGTCTGTAAGTTAGTTGAGAACTGGGCCCACGTCTCATTCATCATTTTTTTTGAGACTGAGTCTCAGTCTGTGATCCAGGCTGGAGGGCAGTGGCACCATCTCAGCTCACTGCAACCACCACCTCCCGTTCAAGCAATGCTCCTGCCTCAGCCTCCCAAGTAGCTGGGATTGTAGGTGCCTGTTACCATGCCTGACTGATTTTTTGTACTTTCAGTAGAGATGGGGTTTTGCTATGTTGGCCAGGCTGGTCTCAAACTCCTGACCTCAGGTGATCTGCTCGCCTCAGCCGCCCAAAGTGCTGGGATTACAGGTGTGAGCCACCGCACCCGGCCTCATGCACCTTTATCCCCAGGACTCAGCACCATGTCTGGCGCACAGAAAGTGCTCGGTAAATGTTTGTTGAACAAATGCTCAAAAAGCCAAACAAATGGCAATTGTGTGTGCAGTGAAAGTAATCATGATGGATGCTGTACAGTACAGGCTGTTTTGTATGTGGCCAGAATTTCTTACCTGAATTGTTGTATGCCCACTTCTCATTATTGGCCAATGCCACAAACTTAGTATTGGAAGGTAGACACAGAAAGTAATCGTCATCGTCCACTATGGTGCCATCCTCCGCCAGGACCAGGGTGATTGGTGTCAGGGACTTATCAATGGCCAGAATGTCACAGGCTGAAAAGAATAAAATATTTGGCAACTGACAAATAGCCATAAGGAAATTACATCTGTCCCTGTATCTCAAGTATATATGCCTCCAGAGGTGGGCAGAGCTCCTGGAAGGTCATAACTAGAATAATAACCGTAACTTCTAGCACTAACCGAACACTTACCATATGCCTGATACTGTTCTAAGTGTTCCTTTCTTTTTTTTGTAGCAGGGTCTCACTCTGTCGCCCAGGCTGAAGCGCAGTGGTGTGATCTCAGCTCACTGCAACCTCTGTCTCCCAGGGTCAAGTGATTCTCATGCCTCAGCCTCCCGAGTAGCTGGGATTACAAGTGTGCACCACCATATCTGGCTAATTTTTGTATTTTTAGTAGAGATGGGGTTTCACCGTGTTGACCAGGGCTGGTCTTGAACTCCTGACCTCAAGTAATCTGCCTGCCTCAGCCTCCCAAAGTGCTGGGATTAGAGGTGTGAGTCACTGCGCCTGGCCCTGTGTGCTTTTCATAAGCAGTATTTAATCTCATAATACTACTGTAAGGTAGGTACTATTACTAGTTCTGTTTTATAAATGATGAACCCAAGGCTCAGAGAGGTTAAGTAACTTGTCCAAGACCACACAGTAAGTGGCAAAGCTGGGATTTAAACTCACATAGTCTGGCTACTGAAAGTATGTTTACTCCAGCTACTCTGCACGCATGTATGGGAGGCATTTGAGTTTTTTTTCTCTGTATTGCTCTGCCTCCCAGGCTGGAGTGCAGTGGTGCCATCTCAGCTCACTGCAGCTTCTGCCTCCTGGGTTCTAGTGATTCTCCTGCCTCAGCCTCCCAAGTAGCTTGGATTACGGGCATGTGCCACCACACCTGGGTAGTTTTAGTATTTTAGTAGACAGGGTTTCACCATCTTGGCCAGGCTGGTCTTGAACTCCTGACCACAGGTGATCCACACACATCGGCCTTCTAAAGTGCTGGAATTATAGGCATGAGCCACTGCGCCTGGCTGGCATTTGAATTTTATTTTTTATTTATTTTTATAAAGATGGGGTTTCACCATGATGGCCAGGCTGGTCTTAAACTCCTGACCTCAGGTGATCCACCCACCTCGGCCTTCCAAAGTGCTAGGATTACAGGCATGCGCCACCGCGCCTGGCCTGGCATTTGAATTTTTACTGGAATGAACAGTCAATCAAAGTCTGGTTTGATTCCTTGCAAACAAGCAGTCTTTCATTCATTCACTCAGTTGTTCTCTTAAATTCTCCTACGTGTGACAAATGTCAAAAAGTACACCAAAAAAACAAAGAAAATGCTTTTTGTTCTCTACAGTATCTTCCTTAGCAGCTTATTTTCTAACCTATGGGAAAGTATAAGAGAAGCAGAAGCTGGTGTCAGTAGCTTTTCAGATCATTATCAGTGGGCGAGAGGCTTTCTCCAGGACAGGTCTGTACCATCCCATTTAGTGATAGCAGTGCTTCAAATATGAACGGGACTGGACTGGACCGAGCAGAAATAGCCAAGAGACTATAAACTCCCTTCAGCAGTGCTGTCTACCACCGAATAGAACAGCAAGGCATGTATGGGCTGGGCTGCAGAGAACACCAGCCTCTGTGCCTGGAGCATCCAGTCAAGGCACAGAGATCACAAGGTCAAGAGATCAAGACCATCCTGGCCAATATGGTGAAACCTCATCTCTACTAAAATACAAAAATTAGCTGGTGTTGGTGGGGCGCAGTGGCTCACGCCTATAATCCCAGCTGAAGCGGGTGGATCACTTGAGGTTAGGAGTTCAAGATCAGCCTGGACATCACGGTGAAACCCTGTCTCTAATAAAATACAAAAAACTAGCCCAGTGTGGTGGCACGTGCCTGTAGTTCCACCTACTCGGGAGGCTGAGGCAGGAGAATCTCCTGAACTCAGGAGGTGGAAGTTTCAGTGAGCCTAGATAGATTGTGCCACTGTACTGCCTGGCAACAGAGCAAGATGCCAGGAGAAAATACATATATGCTTATATGCAAAATTCATGTCAGAAAGCATTTGTAATGCTTTGGCTGTTAATGGGTCTCTGAAAATGTTCTATATGATCTCTGTTGGTTAGTGAAAGGAAGCAACTGTGCCCTCTTGACACTGAGACTACATGCCTGGGGCTGGCTCACACATTTAACTTGTAAAACTTCTTTGGGTAACCACTTTGTTGCTACCGGCTAATAAGACTTATAAGTCGCTTAAATATATTATCTTATTTGAGAGAACCAACAATTCTTTGAAGGAGGGCTGTAAATATTAACCCAGTTTGCTGATGAGAAAACTGATGGTTGAGAGATGGTTAAGTGCAAGGCCAAGTCAGCTGCTAAAGGTATGGGGCCGGTCTCAGAACTTCTGTCGGCTCAGTCACTTACAATTCACGTTCCTTGTCTGGACCAACAGAAATGGTCAGTAGCAGCTCCCTCTTTCCTGTACAGGTTCCTGCCAGAGCAGACGGTGGAAATCCCTCGCCACCCCGCCGTGGGCTCAGCTGGGGTCCTTGTACCACCTGAGTGAGCCGGAGTGGCAGGAACGCAATGGGATCGGCTTGGTCCAACATCTAAGTGATTTCAGGCAAGAGACCTAAGCCGAGTCTGGCTTAATTTGCACATTGCTTCCTGGGTCTCTGGCCACCACTGTGGAGTCTCACACGAAATTAACTACGCTCAAGCGCCTGAAATCCGTAAATCGCCATGCCCACTCGGACCATATCTGTCCCAAGGCTGCAGCGGAGTTACAAGAATCCCCAGGTCGCCTCTCCTGACCTCGCCTCGCCCCTGCCCGACGTCCTCGCCAGGCCCGGGCTCCCCCAGCCGCTCGCCCGGGGTCCCGAGCTAACCCTTGCTCCTCAGGTCCTCGAGGCAGGAGGCGGCCACGCCGTGCTGTTCGCGGCTGTAGTTGCGGCGCAGCAGACACGGCTTTAGAATCCGGATCTCGCCAGGTTCTGGCGCCCCGGCTTCCCCCGTCACCTCCATCCTCTCCAAGGTGGGACCTGCTCGGCTTCTGGAAGCCAAGGGAGACCGGGGCGGCGGTCCTCCTACCCGAAACCCCTCCCGCGGCCTGCCGGGAGATGTAGTTCGCTCCGCAGCAAATCACACGTGAGTCCACGGCACGCCGGGAGTTGTAGTTGTAGTTGCCACTAATCACGTGTGGCGCCGAGGCATGCCGTGAACATGCCTTTGGGTTTAAAGCCGCTTTCATTATATTGCGCGATTCCACTTAGGAGTTGTTTTTACCTTGTATTTAGGAGCTGCATTCGCGCGTTCACAGATAAGGCCAATAAAGATTTATTTTGCATGACGATGCACACGCATGCATACTCTATTGAATTTTCAGAGCATTCCTATTCGCATATGAGATGCATAATGCTAATACAGACATCCGCACGTTTCCACTCGTTCTGTTTCCGGCTTCAACTGTGCAAATTAGTTTGGGGGTCTCAGAACAAAATGCTTAAATAAATATAGTAAGCATTAAAGTGTCAAATGCATCGGAGAGGAAAGGGGAAATGCGAACCTCGGGACTGTTTGAAATTGTTTAGATGCCTCTTGACAACATATTCATCCTTATTTTAATACTGCTACTATAGAAATTTTTTTTTCTCCTGAAAAATTAACATCTAAGATTGAAAGAATAGTAATAAGGCCGGGCGCGGTGGCTCCCTCCTGTAATCCCAGCACTTTGGGAGGCAGAGGTGGGAGTTCAAGACCAGCCTGACCAACATAATGAAACTCCGTCTCTACTAAAAATGCAAAAATTAGCCGGGCATGGTGGCGCGTGCCGTGCGTGTAGTCCCAGCTACTCGGAAGGCTGAGGCCCGGAGAATCGCTTGACCCCGGGAGATGGAGGTTGCAGTGAGCCAGGATGGCACCACTGCACTCCAGCCTGGGAAACAGACTTCGTCTCAAAAAAACAAAAACAAAAAACCAAAAAGCACAGTGAAAAAAAAATGATCAAAAAGTTCCTCTCTTAAAATTACATAAACTAGAAATAATTATCTGCTCATATGTATTCATTTGGGGGACTCTCTTTTTTTCCTTCTTTTTTCTTTTTCTTTTTTTTGAGAGTGTTTCCCTCTGTCTCCCAGGCTGGAGTGCAGTGGCTGATGGCTCACTGCAGTTTTGATCTCCTGGGTTCAAGCAATCCTCCCACCTCATAGTTTGTTTACAAAAATGTGGGTGAAGGCCGGGGGCGGTGGCTCACGCCTGTAATCCCAGGACTTTGGGAGGCCAAGGCGGTTGAATCGCCTGAGGTCACGGATTCGAGACCAGCCTGGCCAACAAGGTGAAACCCATCTGTACTAAAAATACAAAAATTAGCCAGGCGTGGTGGCAGGCGCCTTGTAATTCCAGCTACTCGGGAGGCTGAAGCAGTAGAATCGCTTGAAGCCTGGAGGCGTAGGTTGCAGTGAGCGGAGATTGTGCCATTGCACTGCAGCCTGGGGGACGAGAGCAAGACTTTGTCTCAAAACAAAACAAAATAAAAAATCGTGGGTGAGGAAATTAGATATTATCCCCAGAAAAGTGTAGGCATTTAAAGCAGCGTTCCGTAGAAGGAATTATTAAGTCACCCGTTTTAAATAGTCTATATCGATCAAAACACAAGTATAATATGAGCTTGCTGATAGCTCTAATGTATGTATGCTTTTTCATATAATTTTATTTTTATTTTATTGTCTTATTTTAGACAGGGCCTCGCTCTGTGGCCCAGGCGGGAGTGCAGTGGCATGATCATAGCTCACTGCAGCCTCGACCTCCTGGGCTCAAGAGATCCTCCTGCTTTGGGCTCCTAAAGCATTACAAGTGTGAGCCACTGCGTCTGTTTAGTATTTAGTTTAAAATCTATCAATTCAAAAATAAACAAAAAACAAAACCAGTTCAACCAGGGTAAAATAATGACGTTTGCGGAAGCCTCTTCTCTTTAAAATGCTCCCTTTTGTGTTCTCCCAATAGACCTGCACACTATGGAGTCCTATCCCCACGATACTGTAATTGTGTGTGTATTTGGCCTGAGCGTGGGAGTAGGGGTTGAATCTTGAATCTTTTTATTTCGAGCGTCTACTAAAGTTCCTAGCATATGGTAGGCACTCAATGAATAGAACTGAACTTATATCTAAACATTAATTTCCAAGTTTCTTAGTATTCATCCATTTATTACATACTTGGCAAGTCCCTAAATGTGCTCACGGCACTGTGGAGATGGACAGATTTAATTCAGTAAGAATAATACACATATAACAAGATGAAGACTTGGGATCTTCCTGGAAAGCAGAGACTGAACGGAAACTGTGCAAGGTGACCCGGACACCCGTGCTCCACCCTCTGCCCCGATCCCCCACATCGACGGGCTCTGTTCCGGCTACCTTAGTCTGGGCTGGAGGGCGAGAGCGAGGGCGCTTGGGAGAAACCTCGTCCAGCGGCGGTTGATTAGTCAGGCCTCAGAAAGATGGCGTCCTCGGAGCAGGCAGAGCAGCCGAGCCAGGTAAGGGGAATGGGACTGCGCCGCTGTGCGGCTGAGACCCCGGCTGGAGGGGGCGCTCAGCATACGGCTGAGAGCCAGGTAGGGACCCCGAGTTTCCGAAGCTGGGGACCCCGACCTCTTGCCCCCTCCTGAGCCCCGCCCCTCCCCAGGTCCTCCCCACCCGGCCCCTCCCCCGGTGACCCCTCTTTGACCACATTCCGGAGCCCGGGCTCTGGTGCTTGGCCGTGCCCACGGGTCCCCATTTCCCGCCTGCCAGCACCTCTGGTCCCACTTAAGCTCGGCGGGGAGGTTGGCGGGACCCTTGGGAAGTCCCCATCCCTGAGCTGCGAGGGCTTGAGAAGGAGACGATAGATCGTTCCTGACTGTCCCCTCCGGGGAGGGGCCTGATTCCATCAGGGTTCCCGCTCCGTCACGGCCTCAGCCTCCTGGAGTGGCTGCCAGCCTCTTCGTCTTTAGTCACCTTTGCGCCTCTCTCGTCAAGTTGGAGAGTCAGAAATAATATAGTCGAGTCCTCTCAGTTCGTTGATAGGAAAGGGACGCACTGTGAACAAGACTCCACTGAGCTTGGCTGAGACCCATCCTTGCTTCCCTGGGTTTGGTTTTGTTGGCTGAGGGCTCCGCTCTAGCTTTTCACCTGCAGATTCAGCCAAATCCCAGTCCAATCAGGGGACCATGAGGACCAGTGTTGACGCCTGTGCCTCTGCGGTCGGGAGGCAGTGGATGATAAGGCCTCGCAAGGGGTTTATAGTCCAAAGGTGGGGTGGGGTGGGGTGAGGAGAAAAAGGCTAAGAGAGATCTTACATTTAACTGCATATGTGCTGTCATGTTGAGGACACGTTACATCTATTCTCGCGTTTAGTGCTCACTATGCTCACTACAGCCTTTATGAAGTGCAGGCTGTTAACCTCCATTTCGCAGAAATGAATACTAAGGGTTTGTGACTTGCCCCAAATCGTGTGCCCTGTTGAGCCTGTATTGAACCTGTATGTGTGACTGCACTAGTCATCCAAACGTTTTTGAATTGAGTTAGGATTAGAATGAGGAAGAAGAAAATCGTTTCAACTTGGGCCTCATTCCTCCCCTTCCATCTCCTTGAAACACCTTTAGGAGTTTTCAGCAGCTTACTAGCGTTTCATTTCCTTTAGAGGCAGAAGACCACTGCTTAGTGTTTCTTACTGTCTTATTCTGCATGTCTGTTACAGGAATTGCACTTAAAAGAGTTGGTGTGTGCCCCTATACCAGCTTCTGTTAGCGGTGTGAATGATTCAGGAAGAAGATGTCTTGATTGTAAAACGTGGGAAATAACAAGGACTGATTCTGGCCTTCTCACTGTCAGATGTTCTGGAGTTTGGCAATTGTCTTAAGAGGAGGGCATCTCCTTTCTTGCCTTAGCTCATTTAGTTTGCTGAAATACTGAGGCTTCTTGGGGTCTGGGTTTCTCTGAATTATTTTGTGTTAGGAATACCCACAGGCTGGGATTGAAGGGTGTCTTCAGTTCCTGATTTTTTTTTTTTTTTTTGAGACGGAGTCTTGCTCTGTCACCCAGGCTGGAGTGCAGCAGTGCAATCTCGGCTCACTGCAACCTTCACCTCCAGGGTTCGAGCGAGTCTCCTGCCTCAGCCTTCCGAGTAGCTGGGATTACAGGCACCTGCCACCACGTCTGACTAATTTTTGTATTTTTAGTAGTGATAGGGTTTCACTGTGTTGATCAGGCTGGTCTTGAACTCCTGACTTCAAGTGATCAGCCTGCCTCAGCCTCCCAAAGTGCTGGGATTACAAGTGTGAGCCACCGTGCCCGGCTCAGTTCTTGATTCTTATAGGACATTTAATTTGCCAGTGCTGTAAACAGTACTAAAAACCTTGCCACTTGGAGCCATTGTCATGCCAAGGATTCTTTTGGTTTTGCAAGTTTCCCCTCCCTGTATATGTATTTAATAGAAAAGGATCTAAGGTTCTTTAAGGGGGCTTGGCCAGCATTGTTTGAAGCTCTGCTTCTCCTTTGCCCTCCTTTCTAGAGCTGGTAGAGGTAGGATTGCAAAAGAACATGCTGGCACCCTGGGGGAAAGCCTTGAACTTTTCACACCAGATTCTGTTGCTATCTAACAAGTAGCAAACGCACACTTTTTGAGTGAACCAACTCTCTTTGGCAATTGCTTGTTTCATTTTTAAGTCTTGATCAATCCAGTTTCCCATTTATCCAATTAAAGCAGAGTAGGACTGAAAGGATTGTTTAGCTATTTTCCCCACCCCTGATTTGTTGTTTAGGGTTAGACCTGTGGGGCTGAGCCAGTGTTCTGTCTCTCACAGAAAGTTTGTTAGTTAGCCTTGTCGTATCAGTCTCTGGGTTATGACGATTAAACGTGAATAACCTTCTCTTCCCTTGAGAGGCGGTGTAGGATAGTGATTACAAGTACAGACTCTAAAGTCAGACCCTCTGGCTTGAAATCCTAGCTCCACTAACTTACTAGCAATTTGATTTTGGACACATCTACTTAATTTTTCTGGACTTAATTTCTCCATCTGTGAAACAGGGAAAATACTAGGGCCTATCTCATGGAGTTGCTCTAAGGGCTAAATGAGTTATTTATGTAAAAGTGCCCAGAACAGTGCCTGACACAATGTGTTATCTATTATTATTATTATTCCATTTAATAAGTCTAAATTTTCACTCACAAATGGATCTAAACCTTTCCTTAAGTTCTATTACAGCATCTTTTGGGGTCTGATTTTTTAAATGTGTTGACCACTTGTCTAGTAAAGTTCTTTTTACTTGTTCAGAAGTAATTCCTTAAAATGGAAAGGAATGCCCTGGATGCTGGTATTGATGCTAGCTGTCCTTCATGACTTTTGTATTTCAGGAACACATGTACTTTTTCATAGTGGTATAGTCTTTTACTTTTTCATAGTGGTATAGTCTTTTCATACTGATATAGTCTATCCTCAAGACGATTTGTTGGAATTTCATTTATTGCTTCCTTTTTTCTTTGTTCCCCACATTGCTCTGTTTTATGTGGTTGATCTATTGATTGCTTGATTGAGACAGGGTATCACTCTGTCAGCAGAGTGTGGTGGTGTGATCATGACTCACTGCACCCTTGACCTCCCGGGTTCAAGCAGTCCTTTTATCTCAGCCTCCCGAATAACTGGGACTACAGGTGTGCACCACCATGCCTGGCTAATATATTTTTAAAACATTTTTTGTAGAGGTGAGTTCCTGGCTAGGTGTGATGACTCATACCTGTAATCTCAGCACTTTGGGAGGCTGAGGCAGGAGGATCGCTGGAGGCCAGGAGTTTGAGACCAGCCTTTGCAATATAGGGAGACCTTGATCCTACAGAAAATTAAAAAATTAGCCAGGCATGGTAGCGCTTGCCTGTGGTCCCTGCTACTTAGGAGGCTGAGGCGAGAGTATCACTTGGGCCTGGGAGGTTGAGGCTGCTGTGAGCGGTGATTGTGCCACTGCACTCCAGCCTGGGTGACAGAGCAAGATGCTGTTTAGGGGGAAAAAGAGAGAGAGAGAGACAGACAGACAGACAGACACACACACACACACACACACACACACACAATGTGCTGAGATTATAAGCATGAGCCACCACGCTCAGCCAACATGGCTGATCTCTCATTGAAGTCCTTTCTAGTGTGTACATGTTGTAGCCTGTAGGAATGAGAAACGTTATCTCTATTACTCAACTTTCCTCTTAGCTTTTCTTTCATCAGTGAACAGCAGAGGCATGGTTCACTCTGATCACTTCACAGTTACTGAGTATTGAGTATTATTGTGGAATGTAGATTTCCTATCTGTTGAGGTTCACTGGATATAGTAAATTTTGGATTGAGAGGCTATAGAAGCAGGCAAGAGAGAAGAGCACAGTGAAAGACTAGAATAGCATAGCCACACATCCTGGCAGGTTTTGGTGGAATGTCATCACTCACAACTATTGAACTTATGACTCCACCTTTCTGAGTATGTTTTCTCCTCTGTAAAATGAGAGCAATAATGGTTACCCTAAAGCTGGGTGTGGTGGTGCATGCCTGTAGTCCCAGCTACTCAGGAGGCTGAGGCTGGAGGATTGCTAGAGCCCAGGAGTTGGAATCTCATCACGCATGTGAATAACCACAGTACTCCAGCCTGGGCAGCAGAGTGAAACCCCATTGCTGGAAAAAAAAAAAAAAATCACACATGTGAATAACCACTGTACTCCAGCCCAGGCAGCAGAGAGAAACCCCACTGCTGAAAAAAAAAATGAATAAAATTAAAAATAATTACCCTTTTAGTGTTGACTGAAGTCACAGATGTGAAGAGCACGTGGGGTATAGTAAGTGCCCGGTAAGTGTTAGTTTCCTTCTCTAAATCTTTACATGTAGTTTTGGAAGTCTGTAAATTCTTGAATAACAGTAGGTCAGACAACGTATTTGCCCTCTCAACATTTTTTTTTTTTTTTTGAGACTGAGTCTTCCTCTGTTCCCAGGCTGGAGTGCAGTGGCTCAGTCTTGGCTCACTGCAACCTCTGCCTCCCGGGTTCAAGCAATTCTCCTGCCTCAGCCTCCTGAGTAGCTGGGATTACAGGTGTGCGCCACGACACCTGACTAATTTTTGCATTTTTAGTAGAGAGGGGGTTTTGCCATGTTGGCCAGGCTAGTCTCAAATTCCTGACCTGAGGTGATCTGCCTGCCTCAGTTTCCCATGGTGCTGGGATACAGGCGTGAGCCACTGCACCCGGCCTCAACTTTTTATTTTGAAAAATTTCTCACTTTTAGAAGAGTCAAAAGGATACTACTGAGAACTTCTGTAAAATTCCCATAAAAACTTCACCAAGATGCACTGTCCACATTTTGCTGAATTTGCTTTATGTCAATCTCTTTATGTATCTTTTTTTGGGGAAATATTTGTAATAAGTTATAGACATCAAGGATGTTTCATTCTAGAATATTTCACCTTGTCTCTCCTAAGAGTAAGGTTATTCTCCTACATAACTACAATACCATCATCACACAAGGAATTTAAGTGTTGGTAAATAATATTATTTAATACAGAATCTGCACTCAGATTTTCCCACTTAAAAGAAAAATATCAGGGGCCGGGCGCGATGGCTCATGCCTGTAATCCCAGCACTTTGGGAGGCCAACGTGGGCAGATCACAAGGTCAAGAGATCGAGACCATCCTGGCCAACATAGTGACACCCCATTTCTACTAAATATACAAAAATTAGCTGGGTGTGGTGGTGCACTCCTGTAGTCCCAGCTACTCGGGAGGCTGAGGCAGGAGAATCGCTTAAAAAAAACCGGGAAGCAGAGGTTGCAGTGAGCTGAGATTGTGCCATTGCACTCCAGCCTGGCGACAGAGTGTGACTCTGTCACAAAAAAAAAAAAAAAAAAAAAAAAAATCAAGATTTAGTGAAGAAACAGAGATTGCAGTGATTTGTCTCTTTAGTTTCTTTCTTCTTTCCTTTCTCCCTCCCTCCCCCTCCCTCCCTCTCTTCCTTCTATTCCTTTCTTTCCTTCCTCCCTGCCTCCCTCCCTCTTTTCTTTTCTTTTCTTTGGAAAGAGTTTTGCTCTGCTGTCCAGGCTGGAGTGCCATGGCATGATCTCCACTCAGTGCAACCTCCGCCTCCCGGGTTCAAGCCATTCTCCTGCCTCAGCCTCCCAAGTAGCTGGGACTTCAGGCACCCGCCACCACCCAGCTGATTTTTTGTATTATTAGTAGAGATGGGGTTTCACTATTTTGGCCAGGCTGGTCTCAAACTCCTGACCTCGTGATCCACCCACCTCGGCCTTCCAAAGTGCTGGGATTGCAGGCGTGAGCTACTACGCCTGGCTAAATTTTGTATTTTTTTTTTTAAGTAGAGACAGGGTTTTGCCATGTTGGCCAGGCTGGTTTCGAACTCCTGACTTCAGGTGATCTGCCTGCCATTGGCTTTCCAAACTGCTGGGATTATAGGCACGAGCCACCACTCCTAGCTCTTTTGTTTATTTTATTTTATTTTTTTGAAACAGAGTCCCACACTCTCACCCAGGCTGGAGTGTAGTGGTACTATCTTGGCTCATTGCAACCTCTGCCTTCCAGGTTCAAGTGATTCTCATACCTCATCCTCCCAAGTAGCTGGGATTACAGGTGTGTGCCACCATGCCTGGCTAATTTTTATATTTTTAGTAGAGACAGGGTTTCGCCATGTTGGCCAGGCTGGTCTCAAACTCCTGACCTCAAGTGATCCCCGACTTCGGCCTCCCAAAGTGTTGAGATTACAGGTGTGAGCCAACATGCGCGGCCTCTTTAGTTTCTTTAGTCTGCTTTAATCTAGAATGGGTCCGTGATCTTTTAAAAGTTTTAAAAACTTTTTACTGACGTTTAGCATATCCCAGAAAGAATATAAAACATGTATATGTACAGCCTGGTGAGTTTTCACAGAGTGAACACACTTGTGTAACCAATACCCAGGCCAAAAAATCAAACATTACCAGGACCTCAGAAGCCCCCTCATGTCCTTCCCATTGCTATCACAACTCCCCAAGGATGCCTCATCCTGATTTATAATACCTTAGGTTAATATTATCTGCCTTTGAACTTTAGATAAACAAATCATAAAGTACATCTGGCTTCTTTTTAAAAAAAATTTTTTTTGAGATGGAGTCTTGCTCTGTTATCCAGGCTGGAGTGCGGTGGTGCCATCTTGGCTCACTGTAACCTCCACCTTACAGGTTCAAAGTGATTCTACTGCCTCAGCGTCCCCAGTAGCTGGTATTACAGGTGCCTGCCACCATGCCTGGCTATTTTTTTTGTATTTTTAATAGAGACGGGGTTTTGCCATGTTGGCCAGGCTGGTGTCAAACTCCTGACCTCAGGTGATCCACCTGCCTTGGCCTCCCAAAGCGCTAGGATTATAGGCGTGAGCCACTGTGCCCAGCCTTAAACGGTTTTTTTTTTCTTTTGAGATAGGATCTCACTCTGTTGCCCAGTCTGGAGTGGAGTGGTGTGATCACAGCTCGTGATAGCCTTGACTTCCTGGGTTCAAGTGATCCACCAGCCTCAGCCTCCCAAGTAGCTGGGACTATAGTTGTGTTTTACAATGCCCAGCTAATTTTTTACTTTTTATAGAGGTTGGTTCTCGCTGTGTGTGTGTGTGTGTGTGTTTAAAAATTATATGTGTTTGGAGGCCAGGCACAGTGCCTCACGCCTGTAATTTCAGCACCTTGGGGGGCTGAAGCAGGGGGACTGCTTGAGGTCAGGAGTTCGAGACCAGTCTGGGCAACATAGTGAAGCCCTGTCTCTATACAAAATTTAAAAAATTAGTCTGATGTGGCGGCACATAGCTGTAGTCCTCGCTTCTCGGGAGTCTGAGGCGGGAGGATGACTTGAGCCCAGGAGTTCCAGGTTGCAGTGAGCTCTGTCACCACTACAGCCTGGCTGAAAGAGGGAGACTCTGTCTCTCTTCTTTTTTTTTTGAACCCACATCCCGCTGAGACTGTCTCTGAAAAAAAAAATATATTTTGAATGTTGTCATGTATTCTTTTTGGTCTCTATTGAGTTGATCCTTTTGTTTTCTTCCTTTCTTTTATTAATATGGTGATTTATGCTGATTGATTTTTGAAATGTTAAACTGATTTTTTATTCATTGGATAAATTCTTGCGATATGTTATCTTTTTTATATATTGCTGGATTCGATAGTGTTTTGTTAAGGATTTTTACATTTATGTTTGTGAAGGATATTGGTCTATAGTGTTTTTGTGTGTGGATGTGTAAAATCTTTGGTTTTTGTGTCAAGATAGTACTGGCCTCATAGAGTGAGTTCAGAAGTTTTTTTTTCTTTGTATTTTTTGAAACCCTTTATATAAGATTGCCATTATTTCTTCCTCAAATGTTTGATAGTATTTACCAGTAAAGCCATCTGGGCCTAGAGTTTTTTCAGTTTTAATTTTTTTTTTCTTTTTGAGATGGAGTTTCGCTGTGTTGCCCAGGCTGGAGTGCAGTGGCACGATCTCTACTCACTGCAACCTCCGCCTTCCGGTTTTAAGCAATTCTCCTGCCTTAGCCTCCCAAGTAGCTGGGGTTACAGGCACTTGCCACCACACCTGGCTAATTTTTCTATTTTTAGTACAGACAGGGTTACACCATGTTGGCGAGCCTGGTCTCCATCTCCTGACCTCGTAATCTGCCTACCTCAGTCTTCCAAAGTGCTGGGATTACAGGCGTGAACCACCATGCCTGGCCAATTACTTTTTTTACTTACATATTTTTATTTATTTATTTTTTTTGGAAACGGAGTCTCGCTCTGTAGCCCAGGCTGGAGTACAGTGATGCGACCTCGGCTCACTGCAACTTCCTCCTCCCAGGTCTCGGTTCAAGCAATTCTGCCTCAGCCTCCCAAGTAGCTGGGATTATAGGCATGCGCCACCATGCCCAGCTAATTTTTGTATTTTTAGTAGAGAGGGAGTTTCACCATGTTCAGGCTGGTCTTGAACTCCTGACCTCATGATCTGCCCGCCTCGGCCTCCCAAAGTGCTGGGATTACAGGCATGAGCCACTGTGCCCGGCCACTTACCTATTTTTAAATTATATAGTTTTAAAAATAGATGTAAGACTATTAAACTTTATTTTTTCCAGAGTCAGTTTTGGTATATGGTGTCTCAGGGAATTTGTCCTTATCGTTTCAGCTATCAAATTTATAATTTAAAATTTCTCATAATATTCTCTTATTTTTAATTAATTAATTAATTAAAGACAGGGTCTTGCTCTGTCACCTAGGCTGGAGTGCAGTGGTGTGATCATGCCTCACTGCAAACTTAACTCCTGGACTCGTGATCCTCCTGCTTCAGCCACCTGAGTCGCTGGGACCACAGGTGTACGGCAGCACACCTGGCTGTTTTGTATTTTTTGTAGAGTTGGGATTTCGTCACGTTTGCCCAGGCTGGTATCCTTTATTTTAGTTAGCTTCTCTTGCCCTGTCTTCAAGTGCACTTACTCTTCCTTCTGTAGTGATCCGTTATTCTCAGTCAGTGAATTTTTTTTCTTTTTGAGACAGAGCCTCACTTCGTTGCCCAGGCCGGAGTGCAGTGGCAAGATCTTGGCTCTCTGCAACCTCCGCTTCCAGAGTAAAAGTGATTCTCCTGCCTCAGCCTCCCGAGTAGCTGGGACTATGGCACTTGTCAACATGCTCGGCTAATTTTTCTATTTTTAGTGGAGACAGGGTTTCACTGTATTGGCCAGGCTGGTCTCAAACTCTTGACCTTAGGTGATCCACCCGCTTTGGCCTCCCAAAGTGCTGGGATTACAGGTGTGAGCCACTGTGCCCCGCCTGAAATTTTTATTTTACATATTATACTTCAGAAATTCTTTTTATACCTTACATTTCTCTTCTTACTGGGACATGTTTTCATTTAAATACTTGAGTATAGTTATAACATCTATCTTACTGTTCTTGTCTACTAGTTATATCATCTGATTTTTCTTACTGTTATTGGTTACGTTTTCCTGCTTTTTGACTTATGTTGAAAGTTTTGATTGGATACTGGGTATTGTGACTTCTACATTTTTGAGGTTCTGGATTTTGTGGTCTTTAAAGAATGTTGAAAGCTTTGTTCTGGTGGACAGTTTTTTATGGTTTAGTTTTATTATTTCAAGTCCTGTTTCTTTTTTTTGAGACAGAGTCTTGCTCTGTTGCCCAGGCTGGAGTGCAGTGGCATGTTCTCAGCTCACTGCAACCTCCGCTTCCTGGGTTCAAGCAATTCTCCTGCCTCAGCCTCCTGAGTAGCTGGGATTACAGGTGCACACCACTACACCTGGCCAATTTTTGTATTTTTAGTAGAGATGGGGTTTCACTTTGTTGGTCAGGATGGTCTTGAACTCCTGACCTTGTGATCTGCCAGCCTCGGCCTCCCAAAGTGCTGGGATTACAGGCATGAGCCATAGTGCCGGCCTTCGAGTCCTGTTTTTGAGCTTTGTTACAGTGGATCTGGGTAACAACCTTTAGGGATCGTTTGACCTCCGCTACCAAGATGTGGCCCTTCTGGGTCTCTCTCGAATGCCCTGTGAGGACATTGTAGTCTGGCTGCTTGGGATTCCTAATCTCTCTAAGAGTTCTAAGAAATGTTCAGCTCATAGATTCCTCATCACTGTGGAGTTTCACCCTGTGCATGCACAAATTTTAGTATTGAGCCAAGACCTGAGGGAACCTCGGCAGATTTCTGGAGCACTTTTTCTGCATAGCTCGCTCGTTCTGAAGTCTGTCCTGCAACTTTCAGCTGCCCTGGCCTCCCTGAACTCTGATCTCTGTCTCTTCAACTCAAGTGGACTGCTGTGCTCTGCTGGGGATCCCCCGCTCTCCCCTGGGTCTGAAAATTGTCTCCTGGTAGGAAGCCAGAGTGATTTTAAGCCTCAAGTAATTTGTTTCTCTTCTTTGATGGATCATAGTCCTGCACTGCCTGCTGTCTAATGTGTATACGCAGTCGTTTTATTTATTTGGCTTAGTTTTCTAGTTGTTTACAGTGGGAGGGCAAATCTGTTCCCTATTACTCCATCATGGCCCAAAGTGGAAGTGCATTGGTTGACTTTGAGCAGAGGAGTGACATGAAATAACTTGTATCATCTCCTCTAATCCCGAATGTGGGGTGGTGGTATTATTCCCGTTATTCCCATAGATGAGGAAACTGAGGCTCAGAGAGGTTGAGCAGTGCACCACCAAATCACTGAGTGCTTAATGCCAAAGTTGTACACTTTCTGTCATGCCACTGCATCTCAAAGGATATTGGTGAGATTGAACCTTATTCTTCCCAGCAGAGAACTACACAGACAGGTTTAGAACATATCTGAGTCACAGTCACTGGGCAGATGCAGGATAAGTACTCCTAGACCTGGAGGTTCTGCCTGTTGCTCAAATCTGTGAGCTGCCTATGAGGTTGTTCTTTGCTGGGCATCAGGTCAGGATCTGGGAACACCTTCCAGTTGGGGAAGGTCGGCACCTTGGCAGCAGGAGTGAGAGCACTTTTGTCTCTACCGAAAGAAAAGCATTTCTCTCTCTGCTGCTGTGGTCTTTGCCTGACTTGTTTTTTAAAGCAGTCTTCTGCTTTTGCTTTCTTCCCTTCCTGCTCTCCCCGTTCTGGCCTCTAAGGATTCTGGGCAGGGATTGCCTTAGATCCTTTTCTTATATTGTTGCAATAGACCCCTGTGGGTGATTTCCCAGGCTGGAGTACAGTGGTGTGATCACGGCTCACCACAGCCTCAAATTCCTGGGCTCAGTTGATCCTCCCTCCACTCCAGCCTCCTGGGTAGCTGGGACTACAGGCGTGTCTCCCATGCCTGGCTAATTTTTGTATTTTTTAGCAGAGACAGAGTTTTGCCATGTTGCTCAGGCTGGTCTTGAACTCCTGAGCCCAAGCTGTCTTCGCACCTTGGCCTCCCAAAGTGCTGGCGTGAACCAACATGCCCGGCCTTGTTTTTTTTTTTTTTTTTAAATCATAGACTACCCTGTGAAGATTTCAGGATTAAGTTGGAGATTGGGTTTTGCTGTGTTGGCCAGGCTGGTCTTGAACTCCTGACCTCAGGTGATCTGCCTGCCTCGACCTCCCAAAGTGCTGGGTTTACAGGTGTGAGCTACTGTGCCCAGCCTGTTTTAATTTTTTAAACAGCCAGGTTGGTGGAAAATTAAAAAAAAAATGTTCACAGGGTAGTCCAGAATTGAAAAAAAAAAAAAAAGGCCAGGTCATTGTTTTGTAGAGACAGGGTTTCACCATGTTGGCTAGGCTGGTCTCAAACTCCTGACATCAAATGATTTGCCCACCCTGGCCTCCAAAGTACTGGGATTACAGGTATGAGCCACTGCACCCAGCCGGCCATGCTTCATATATACTTTGAACATCCTTGGCAGAATATATAAGGAACCAGTGTCAGTGTGGGTCCCCTAGGGTTGGAATGAGAGGGAAGCTTTCTTTTTGACTTTTAATACTGAATTAAAAAAAAATAGTTCATTTACATGGCTCATAATTTAAAAGGTGGTGAAGGGTGTATGATGAAAGAGACTTATTTGGCAGTGTGTACTATTTAAAGTTTTTCCCTTTGGTAAATAGTAACTGTTGAAGGGATGCCTTTTTTTTTTTTTTTTTTTTTTGAGACGGAGTCTAGCTCTGTTGCCCAGGCTGGAGTTCAGTGGCACAGTCTCAGCTCACTGCAACATCTGCCTCCCAGGTTCAAGCGATTCTCCTGCCTCAGCCTCCAAGTAGCTGGAATTACAGGCGCCCACCACGGCGCCCAGCTAATTTTTGAATTTTTAGTAGAGATGGGGTTTCACCATCTTGGCCAGGCTGGTCTTGAACTCCTTTCACCATCTTGGCCAGGCTGGTCTCGAGCTCCTGACCTTGTGATCTACACCTGCCTCAGCCTCCCAAAGTGCTGGGATTACAGGCATGAGCCACCACACCTGGCCTTTTTTTTGAGACAAAGTTTCACTCTTGTTGCCCAGGCTGGAGTGCAGTGGGGTGATCTCAGCTCACTGTAACCTCCACCTCCTGGGTTCAAGTGATTCTCCTGCCTTGGCCTCCTGAGTAGCTGGGATTACAGGCACATGCCACCACGCCCAGCTAATTTTGTATAGTACAGACAGGGTTTCACCAAGTTGGCCAGGATGGTCTTTATCTCCTGACCTCATGATCCGCCTACCTTGGCCTCCCAAAGTGATGAGATTACAGGCATGAGCCACCAAGCCCAGCTGGATGAACTAATGTTAAGAGAAGTTCTTTGGTAAAAACAATTCATAGTGATTAGTTTTATTTTAGGAAGAAAGTTTTGGGTTAAGTCAGAATGGGGCTTCCTAAATACTAAAGCTGTTTGCTTTTGTTTGTTTTGTCTGGTCAGATAACCTACATTATTATTTATAGGGTAGCATTAAGGTTGTTGCTTAATAAAATGTAGTTTAAACAAAACTTGCTTATTTTAATTAAATAGAAGTGTTCAAATCCCTGTAGTACCATGAATAATTATGGGCAAGTTATTTAACCTCTTTGCCTCAGTTTCCTCATCAGCAGTAATTTGATATACTTATTGTGTGAATTAAAATAAGAAATTGCTAAATGAATGTTAGCACTTAGGATCTAGCAAATGGAGTGGAGGAAACCCGCAGGAAGATAATGAACTGTAGGATATGAATAATCCATTCAGTTGAGTTGTCACCATTGTTTGATTCTTTGTTGCCCATTCATTCAGCACACTTCTGTTGAAGGCCTCCTCTGTGCCTGGCACTGTCCTAGGCCCAGGGATACAGTGATAAGCAAACACAGCAGTTTCTGCACAGGTGGAGTTTGTAATCTGGTGAGAGAGATGGGCATCAGTCCGCTAGTCACACACATGTAAAGTTGCAGGTCTATTCAGGTCCTTGAAGGAGAGACGTGGTGTTCTGTGAGTGTGTTGCAGGGAGAGCTGATCTAGTAATGGATGTCAGAGAAGGAATGCTTCCCCGAGGGAGTGTCCTAGCCGGATCTGAAGGGTGAATTAAAGGGAAGGAAGGACATGTGCAAAGGCTCAGAGAAAGCAAAGGCCAGTGAGCCTGTGCAGTGTGGAAGTGGGGATGTGGTGCCACTTGAAACCTGAGATGGATTCAGAGGAGATGTGAAGCCTTGTAAGCCATGCTGAGGTTTTTCTGCCTTCTAAGAGCAATGAGAAGCCATTACATTTGTTGTGTTTACTTGGGTGAGTGGGTGGATAAGGGATGGGATGATCAGATTCTCCTTTGGAAGCAATAGTCTGTTTGCATCACAGAATATGAATTGGAAGAGCGCCAGCATGAATGAGAAGGCTGATGCAGTGGCCCAGGCGGGGATTTTGGTAGCTTGGACCAAAGTGATGGCGGTAGAGATGGAGAAAAACAGAAGGATTGTTTCCATGGACTTTTTTTTTTTTTTTGAGATAGAGTTTTGCTCTGTCACCAGGCTGGAGTGCAGTGGCGTGATCTCAGCTCATTGCAACCTCTGACTCCCTTGTTCAAGTGATTCTCCTGCCTCAGCCTCCTGAGTAGCTGGTATCATAGGCATGTGCCACCACACGCAGCTAATTTTTGTATTTTTAGTAGAGATGAGGTTTCTCCATTCTGAGCCAGAATGGTCTCAATCTCCTGACCTCATGATCCACCCGCCTTGGCCTCCCAAAGTGCTGCGATTACAGTCTTGAGCCACTGTGCCCAACTGGACTTTTTTTTTTTTTTTTTTTTTGAGACAGGGTCTGGCTCTGTTATCTAGGCTGGAGTGCAGTGTTGTGATCATGGTTTACTGGAGCCTTGAATTTCCAGGCTTAAGGGATCCTTCTGCCTCACCTTCCTGAATAGCTGGGGGATAAGCATACACCACCACACCTGGCTAATTTTTGTATTTTTTGTAGAGATGAGGATTTGCCACATTGCCCAGGCAGGTCTCAAACTCCTGGGCTCAGGCAATCTGTCTGCCTGGGCCTCTCAAAGTGCTAGGATTTACAGCACTCTTCTATGGATATTGAGGAAGGAATATTGGCAGACTTGATGTAATGGGTTAGTTCTGGGAGCGAGGGAGAAGGAGCTGTCTCAAGATGGCCTTTCAGATTCTAGTTTACATAGTTTGGTGAAGTTTATCCCATTCATGCCAAGAGGGAACGCTGGAAGAAGACATATGTGGCAGAGAGGACTTTGAGTCTGCTCCCAGACAGCCCAAGTCCAAGAGAAGGCAGGGAGGCAATCGGATGTGTAACTCACAGGGGTGTGGGCTGGAGCTCTAAAGGTTTAACTTACCAATGCCTGGAGCTTTGGATGGCAGGAGGCGGGGAGGCGGGGAGGCTGGGAAAGCTTGCTGAGATTCCCTGAGACCGACCCTCACTTTCTAGGTAATTTCCTGTGGGCCAACCTCTTGTTCTGGGTTGGTGGGACTCTTGGGACAGGACTTTGGATGGAAGGATAGAGTCCTTCATCCACCAGAGTGCTTGCCACTGTGCTGTGTGCCAGCTATGTGATAGCAACTGGGTGTGAGGAATTCTTTGGAACCCTCTGTGGACTGGGCTCTTCTGTCCTTTTTCAAGGTGGCCCAGCACTTCCATCTGATCTGTCATAGCCAGGAGAATGGAGGCTACAGGCTGTCTCCTGGGACATACAGATTTCGCTGCCCTTGTCTGGATATTATCTGTAGATAGTTGGCAATTGACTTGAGTATCAGTCACAGTAAACTAATCATAGCTTACTCAGCATCATACCTGCTTGCTTTATTCTTTTGGAGATTTGTAAATTTCTTTAGAATCTGTCTCTCCTTCTGCCTTTCCCTTCCTCTAAATTTTGGCCTCATCAGTCAAGGGTCAAAGGCACCTGTGAGGGTGAGTTAGTGCCCCAAGGAGTAGGAAGTGGGCTAGAGCCAGGGGCTCGGCCACAGTGCTGCCTGCTTGCCTGGAGGTTTGGTCTGCTTAAATGTCAGCCTGTCACTGGCTTATTTCCAAGAAGGATTTAAGCCTGGGGCTTTCTTTACTATTGTGGGGTAGTGTCCTTAGTGACAGGCAAGAAATAGGAACCTCTGTAGTTTACTGGCTTCTGGGCTCCCGAGACTAGCTGCCCAGAGAAAATCCTGAGTGTGGGCAGTTGGGGCCCCCTGGTGGCGGAATCTGTTTCTCCACTGCTGCTCGCCTTTTCTTCTCAGTCCCCTGGCATTGGGGAGATGGCAGAAAGAGGAGGTGTTGCGCTCTCTCTTCAAGCCTTTTCCCTGGACTCTGCTCTTCCCATGGATCTTATGATGGTCCCCCGCCCTTGCTGCTCAGTAGGTGATCGTGAACCTTCCTGAGCAAAACCAAGCCTTGTTCTTGGAGTGCTGTAACAGTGAACCCAGAAACAGTCTCTTTATCTTCCCTGGTGAATTCAGACTATTTGGACTACTTTTTACAGGTAGTCTACTGCAGAATACTCAAGTCATGAAAATCCGGGGAGAAATGTGAGAGAGAGGTGCTGGTGTGCTTCGTTTGAAAATGGAACATCTTTGTTTTTTTGATGTCCATTGGGTGGCACTGTGATCTTATTTTTGTTTCTATTTTTCTTTGCAGCCAAGCTCTACTCCAGGAAGTGAAAATGTGCTGCCTCGAGAGCCATTGGTAAGTACCCAACATGTGTGGTATCATTTTCTAGTAATTAAAATGCCATGTGAATGAAAAGAAACCTTCTGTTCCTACGGTTCTGTGTCAGTAGTGTCCCTTTAAAAGTAGCTGTCACCTAGAGACTGCCTCTGTCAGCGACCTCTGACTCCTTGCATGCAAGGATGAGTGAGATCTCTCCTTAGTAAAGCCTGGTCTTTTCTGGAACTAAAAGCATCCACCCCAGATGGTCCTGCGCCACTTTGTTTGTGGCTGATTGATAGTCATTAGTGAGATTCCTGAGCCCTTGGGAGGCTGAGGTGGAGTGAGTTTGCTGGGCTTCTTGATTGTCTGAAGTAGCCGGCTCTGCTCTGCCCTGCCCCTCAGGGTTCGAGTGCCTCAGTGGTCTTTAAAGAACAGGTAAGTGGTGGAATTCTGGTTTTGCCTGGTCAGTAGTTGTGTGATAGTCATTCCCAAGGTGTTATTGTCTTAGACTGTGGTTAGGGAAGAGGCCTACTAAGCACTAAAGGTAATTTTCTCTCCCAAGTGCTTTTCATTTGGTGGCCTGAGGCCTTGCCTGCCCACCCCATTTTCATTCTCTTTTGCTTTTCAGGGCCTGCTGTAAATCCTGTTGTCTGGGTAGTAAGACTGGTTCTGTATAAACCAGATAAGTTTGATGGGAGAGTCAGCTCTAGGTTTAACTTTTCAGAGCTTTTTCTTCCTTCGTAGCGATAGCAGGCGTAGGGCTGTACCGCCAAGGTTTCGTTTCAACAGGGCCTGTAGTTTCACCTGTTTTTCTTCACTCCCCTTCTGGTAGTCGTAGGAGGGGATGACGTGAGGGCCTTAGCAGGTATGAACATGTCTGAATTCCAGTGTGTGCTAAGGCTTTCCCAGGCTGAGGGGGAGTTGGATCCAGTTGAGCTGCCTGTAGAAAGGCTGAGGTGATACAGGCACTGCCGGGACGGTTTCAGGGGAGCATTGTTGTCATTCGTGTCACCTGCTGTTACGTCACAGTTATGGCCTTATATCTCAGCACTCCCAAGGTGGCCTCATTTTACTCTTTTGGTATTGCCCAGCCTTTGCTTGAGGCAGTGGTGGTGGGAAGCAAGAGGTGGCCCCGCCCTGCCAGTCTCTGAGGTCGCCTGCCTCAGTGCCCCTCAGGCCAAAGTCCGGATCGAACACGACAGTCTGCTGCAGGCCCTGCCTTCCTCCTTGTTCCAATTTTGATGTACCCATTTAACTGACCACTGGAAGAGTGGCTCGTCCGTCTTTTCGGGCTTGATTCAGCAAGCTCTTTGGGAGTCCTGAGCCGTCGGCCAGCTCACTGATTTCTGGTATTTGGAGCCCTGCAGACCGCTTGCTCTGCTCGTGTTTCTGTGCCCTGCTCTTCCTGCTGTCCTGTGTATCAGCCTGTTGGTTGGTTGTATTTTTATTTCTTTATTTTCTGGGAGGCCCTGAGCAGTCTTCAAACCCTAGTAGCCTGTGATTGTCCAGAGTTCAGACTCATTCTCTCCAGGCCAACTCCACAATTACCTTATATTTAATTAATATTTTTTCTCCTCTTTATGTACTTGGTGCATAATTGCTCAGAGAAAAGAAAACACATAGCAGCAATTTATATATATATAAAAAAAACAATAATTAAAAAAACCCCGAAATAAACTCCCATCTCATTTGGGCTGATCCTGTGAGTTGGGTAATTAGGGCCCTATTAAAAGGTAGACCCTTTCTCCTTCCCCCACTTTTTTTGTTTATTAATTTTTTTATATTAAACTCCCACAGTCTCTCGGTCATGCCCTTATTGCTTTTGGCCAAGCATTTGCAGCAGTCTGATTAAACGGGGGCAGCAGTCGAGTCGCGTGGTCTTGTGTGAACGACTTCTTCCTCCTGGGAGTGGTGTTGGGAGGGTGTCAAGCAGAGGAGCCAGCTGAGAACTCATGTGGCGGGACAGGGGCACAGCGTGGGCAGCCCCCTTGCACAGAAAGCCCCACAGCTCAGTGCAGTGGTGCTGCGGTTTGTGAAAACACCCAGCACTGTGGAAGGGAGCTTTCTGAGCCTGTGTGTATTCGCTGCCTCCTGTGTGCTCAGCTCAGCTCAGCTCAGCTCAGGCCTGAGGATGGGGAACAATTGAAGAATAAAACTAAACCTTGTTCTCGAGTAATTCATATGTTTTACTTGGGGAAGAAAAGGCATTTGTACACATGAAATAATTAGTGAACCGCACACAACCGTATGTAATTTTAGCAAATGCACAACATTGTGTGTCATTTGGCGCAGAGCTGTCTGGTTGGGTGTAGGAGAGAGCCCCCAGTTATTCAGTGAAGGAGGAGGTCTGCGGAGGGAAGCGGTACTTAGGGATGAATTAACTCGCAGCCAGGCCTTGAGGGATGGGGTATTTCAGCATTGGGGAAACACACTGCTAAGCTGTTTTGTTTTTATTATTATTATTTTTCCTTTAAGCTTCAGGAGGTATATGTTCTTTTGTTTTTAACTGCATATTTTTCACACAATTCCTTAGTGGAAGTTGCCTCCTCTCTACACTAAAGGCAAATAATCTTGTTCTTTGTCCGAGACCAGATGATCACTTTGAAATAATTTTCCCCTTATTAAAAAAGTAAGTTACTGGTCAGGTGCGGTGGCTCATGTGTATCATTCCAGCACTTTGGGAGGCCAAGATTGGGGGAATCACTTGAGGTCAGGAGTTTGAGACCAGCATGCACAAAATAATGAGACCCCATCTCTATTAAAAATTTTAACATTAACTGTCTTGGCGGTTCATGCCGATACTCTCAGCTACTCAGGAGGCAGAAGCCAGAGTATTGCTTGAGCCCAGGAGTTTGAGGCTGCAGTGAGCTATGATTGTGCCACTGCACTCCAGCCTGGGCAACAGAACAAGACTGTCTAAAAAAATAAATAAAAATAAAAATAAAAGTAAATTACGACAGAAGCAGCTCTATTTAGTAGTCAGTGTGGTGCAGGTTACATTGCGATGTATTCAATGTCTGCATGATTGTTTTGTTTTATTTGCTAGGAAAAGAAGACCTGATTTTCATTTCTGTCCTCTCTGAATCATGAAAACTGTCTTGTGATTTTGTGGTGAGAAGTATAATCTTGTAGTCTCTAAACGACACATTTGTGTTCATAAGCGAATCCTGGTCTTGATTCTAGCAAAGGAGTGACGCTGTGTGTTTCCTTTTCTTGCCTGTTCACTCTTGCCCTGATCCTGGCCTCCAAATAAAACCAGCCCAGCAACACTGACCATCTCAGAGGAGTAGTTGCTCTCTACTATCCTAATGTCATTAGGGCTGGAGATTGGTGAACAGACCAGTCTTCAGAAATTCTGCAAAATCCAAGTTGAAATTCTCTGTTATTGACAAAGCTCTGCCAAAGTTAAAATGCCTGGTTACTTTTTTCTCTTTATACTCTCTTCACTGAGCTTTGCCTACTGAGGCAAGGAGTTTGGACAGGCCTCCAGAGTACTGACCTCCAGCTTCTCCCAGACCTCTGAAAACCTGTGAATTTCCCACCCACCCAGGTTTCCAGCCGCAGTTGTGTGCCTGTCCTCAGGCTCACACAGAGTCTCTGGATCGGGCTCGTTGTGCCATCCTGGCAGGACCAGGTCCGTGCCTGGTCTGTAGATATTTTAGAATGGGTGGACAATTGTGTGCATAGGGTAATTCAGTTCCCATTCTTGCTTGGATACTGAAACTTGGGTTAAATAAACTTTAAAGGTTTCCATTTAGTCATATGATTTTTGGTTATTTGAAGTAAGCAATAAATAAGGGTTGATTTACACATTTGCTCACTTGTTTCAACTCAGTTTCTCAATGTTCAGCAATACTGTTGCTCATTTGCATTACACAGTGCTTATGGATTTTGGCTAAACTAGAATTGTAGCTTTTTGCTCTTTGACACCAAGTTCTCTCTAATGGATGAGTCCTTGGCCATTGTCTCTTCCTTTAACTTGTAGGTGTAGGTTCTTTTTGTTTTTTCTTTTCTTTTTCTGAGATGGAGTTTCACTCTTTGTTGCCCAGGCTGGAGTGCAATGGCATGATCTCGGCTCACCGCAACCTCCGCCTCCCAGGTTCAAGCGATTCTCCTGCCTTAGCCTCCTGAGTAGCTGGGATTACAGGCATGCATCACCATGCTAATTTTGTATTTTCAGTAGAGATTGTGTTTCTCCATGTTGGTCAGGCTGGTCACGAACTCCCGACCTCAGGTGATTGCCCGTGTTGGCCTTCCAAAGTGTTGATTACAGGCATGAGCCACCACGCCTGGCCCTCTTTTTGTTTTTTCTTTCTGTCCTCTTTCCTGCATCTTTCCACCAAAAGAATCCTAAACTACAATTTTTTTATAAATGATGAAAGCAATTTCTACTTTCTCACCTTTTTCTAGGATTACTATTTTTTAGTTTGAATTCTTCAAAATAAAGATGCTCTGCAGTTGCAGATCTAGGTTGCATCTCAGAAGTTTTGCCCTCCAAGTGCCAAAGTACCCTCAGGTTTCTTCCTGAGGCTCAGATGGAACCTCATCCAGGGGCTTCTGCATCATATGTTTGATCTCAGTCCTGGAGAAGCTCATCCACCTTACCCCTGGGACACCCAATATTTTCTCTTTGGTTTTTAAGCCAGTTAACCAGAGGCTGGTAATTAGAAGGCTATTAGTACTTTGATGGATTCAGGGAGCCAGTACTGTCATCTCTTTAAGAATAGGCAAGGTGCAGTTGCTCATGCCTGTAATCCCAGCCCTTTGGGAGGCCAAGGCAGGTGGATCATCTGTCAGGAGTTCAAGACTAGCCTGGGCAACATGGCAAAGCTGCATCTCTACTAAAAATAAAAAAATAAAAAAAAATAGCTGGTGTAGTGGTGGGTGCCTGTAATCCCAGCTACTCAGGTAGCTGAGGCAGGAGAATCACTTGAAATCGAGAGCTGGAGGTTGCACTGAGCCGAGATCGCACCAGTGCATTCCAGCCTGGGCGGCAGAGCAGACTGTCTCGAAAGAAAAAGAATAGCTACAGCCAGTTGCCTGTCTGCCAAAGACTTCTAACATGTATTCCTGGCACAGTCTCTTCAGTATTTGTATCTTTTGTGACTTTTGTGGTTAGAATACTTTGGTGTACTTGTCGGCGGGTGACTTTGGTGTACTTGTACTGTAGATAAGTGGTTCTCATTTTTTTTCCCACCAAAACTTTTTTTTTGAGATGGAGACTTGCTCTGTCACCCAGGCTGGAGTAAAGTGGCACAGTCTCTGCTCACCGCAACCTCTACCTCCCTGTTTCAAGCGATTCTCTTGCCTCAGCTTCCTTAGTAGCTGGGATTACAGGTGTGTACCACCATGGCCAGCTAATTTTTGTATTTTTAGTAGAGATGGGCTTTCACCATGTTGGCCAGGCTGGTCTCAAAGTCCTGGGCTCAAGTGATCCTCCCGCCTTGGCCTCCCAAAGTGCTGGGTTACAGGCATGAGCCACTGTGCCTGGCCCCACCAAAACATTTCTGAAGAATGACATTAACATACTCAATAAATTTCTTTGTGTGTACTCATGTATACATGTGCGTGTGTATATATGCATGTATATAACAATAGATATATATTTTATAACATTTAAAACACTTTGTGGGGAAATAAAATTGATTTTGATACTATATTCACGAAAGTATTTTACAAGCACATGGGCAATGAAACCAGCCATTTAGGGATTTCAGGAACTTGTCATTTTCCAGAAAAAATACATAAATATGACAAACCTAATTTTGAAGTATTAAACATATTATTTAAAAAATCTGTAGTGGTTTATTTCTGTGCAGAATTAGGTTTGCTGAAGCTAATTGTCACTTCCACCTCTGTTTCCTGCTCAGGAATATCTGTCAGGGTGAAAGTGATTGGGAGTGTTATTATAAGGATAATTCAAAATCTGCCCTATGAATTTATTTTTAAAAAATAAATCATTGACTGAGCGCAGTGGTTCACCCTGTAATCCTAGCACTTTGGAACGAAGGAGCAGGAGGATTGCCTGAGCTCCAGATTTCAAGACCAGCTTCGGCAACACAGTGAAACCCTGTCTTTTTTTTTTTTTTTTTGAGACCGAGTCTCGCTGTGTTGCCAGGCTGGAGTGCAGTTGTGTGATCTCGGCTCACTGCAACCTCCACCTCCCAGGTTCAAGTGATTCTTCTGCCTTAGCCTCCTGAGTAGCTGGGACTACAGGTGGGTGCCACCACACCCAGCTAATTTTTTGTATTTTTAGTAGAGATGGGGTTTCATCATGTTAGCCAGGATGGTCTCAATTTCTTGATCTTGTGATCTGCCCACCTCGGCCTCCCAAAGTACTGGGATTATAGGCGTGAGCCACCACGCTTGACCATGAAACCCTGTCTTTACAGAAATTTTAAAAAAATTAGCTAGATATGGTGGTGAGTGCCTGTAGTCCCAGCTACTTGGGAGGCTGAGGTGGGAGGATCGCTTAAGCCCAGTGGGTTGAGGCTGCAGTGAGCCATGATCATGTCACTGTACTCCAGCCTGGGCAACAGAGCAAGACCCTGTCTCAAAGTCCAGTCACCCTACAAAACAGTAAATCATCTATAGATTTTTGTGCTTAAACCATTACTAGCAACATATTCATGGGGGCGCACCTCACAACTGCTGCAGAGAAACTTGGGGAGTAAAAATCAAGTGTAAACCGTAGTTGGGCTCATGGTGCCCTTCATAGAAGGTAACTGTGTCATCATCATCAAATCCAGCATCCTGGGCCTGAGATTTGGGCACTTTTCAGATAAGAAAAAAATGTTGGCTGTCCTCCTCCCTCACTCCTCTCTCATCAACAATATAAAGGTGTCAGTGAAGAAAACGTTTCTCTTTTTTTTTTTTGAGACAGAGTCTCACTCTGTTGCCAGGTGCCAGGCTGGAGTGCAGTGGCGCAATCTTGGCTCACTGCAATCTCTGCCTCCTGGGTTCAAGCAATTCTCCTGCCTCAGCCTCCCGAGTAGCTGGGACTATAGGCGCGCACCACCACGCCCAGCTAATTTTTGTATTTTTTAGTAGACACGGGGTTTCACCATGTTGGTCAGGCTGGTCTCGATCTCTTGACCTCGTGATCCGCCCGCCTCGGCCTCTCAAAGTGCTGGGATTACAGGTGTGATCCACTGCACCCGGCCAACGTTTCTGTTTTAACACTAGTGTCCGTGTATATTGACTTCTGGTTGGGAGGGTGCCTGAGATTCCCACCTCTTCTGCCAGATCTGCAGAAGAAAGCTGGGAAGAACTGAATGCTGAAATGGACGAACTTGAGCACAGCCTCATTCTGTTTCTGGGTGGTTATGATTTCTAGGCCACTTACTGATTTTGAAATTACTGCCTCTTCCTACTCTGTCCTATTGCAGACAGCAGATTGATTGAATAGACTAGGCGGTGCCCTTTTAGTTGTTTCCTCTTTCAGGTAAATGAAGAGGTTGCTTTCCAGTTTTAAGGCACCCTTTTACAAATAATTATTAGATGAATCGAAATGCTTAGGAGTAATAATTAAAGAAATGGAATTTGAAAAAGTTATTCAGCTTTGTTTATACTTTAGGCTCCTGGCTTTTATAGTAATGCTTTATATTTGCTGTAGTTCCTGTAATCAGAGGCCCTGACTCTAGGATAAGTGGGCAGTGTCCTTATTTTGAGGATGTGAGAACTGAGGAACTGAGCACTCAGGTGCCTTTTATGAGAGCTACACAGTGATTAGGGGAATTCAATTTTTTTTTTTTTTGAGACAGGGTCTTGCTCTGTCACTCAGGCTGGAGTGCAGTGAGTGGCACAATCATGGCTCACTGCAGCCCCCACCTCCTGGGCTCAAGTGATCCTCCCACCTCAGCCTCCCAAGTAGCTGGGACTACCAATGCAGACCATCATGCCCAGCTAATTAAAAAAAAATTTTTTAGGCCAGGCACGGTGGCTCACGCTTGTAATCCCAGCACCCTGGGAGGCTGAGGTCAGTTCAAGACCAGCCTGGCCAACATGGTGAAGCCCTTTCTTGACTAAAAATACAAAAATTAGCTGGGTATGGTGGCCAACACCTGTAGTCCCAGCTACTTGAGAGGTTGAGGCAGAAGAATTGCTTGAACTAGGGAGACGGAGGTTGCAGTGAGCCAAGATCATGTCACTGCACTCCATCCTGGGTGACAGAACGATACTGTCTCAAAGAAATTTTTTTTTTTTTTGTAGAGATGAGGTCTCACTATGTTGCCCAGTCTGGTCTCAAACTCCTGGGCTCGAGTGATCCTCCCACCTCCAGTCTGCCAAAGCGCTGAGATTACAGGTATGAGTTACCACGCCTGGCCTGGAATTCAGTCTATAGTCTTATCCCCAGCATCATTCTTTCAGAAGAAAAATTCCGTGTCCTTCCTTCTCCTAGAGGTGTAATCTTAGAGCTCCTTTACATGCCTTACCATGGCTGAAGATGTGATCTACAAAACTTTTATTCTGGCAGAGGAATGCTGTTAAATTTTCCTTCCCCCACCCCCCCGAGATGGAGTCTCGCTCTGTCACCCAGGCTGGAGTGCAGTGGCACAATCTCAGCTCACTGCAACCTCCGCCTCCTGGGTTCAAGTGATTCTCCTGCCTCAGCCTCATAAATAGCTGGGACTACAGGTTCACACCACTACACCCTGCTAATTTTTGTATTTTTAGTAGAGACGTTTTCACCATATTGGCCAGGCTATTCTCTAACTCCTGACCTCATGATCCGCCTGCCTTGGCTTCCCAAAGTGCTGAGATTACAGGTGTGAGCCACCATGCGTGGACTAAAGTGTTTTTCTTTTGACTAGAATCTTTTGACTAGAATCAATTTTCAAAGAATTTTGAAAATCTACAAGCTTCCAGTTTGAAACCCATTGACTATTGTGTTGGTTAGGAGAACCAAGTGCCCTACATTTTCTAGGATAATTTTTTCCTCCCCTCCCCTCTCTCCTTCCTTCCTGCCTTCCTTCCTTCCTTCTTTCTTTCCTTCCTTCCTTTCTTTCTTCTTTCTTTTCTTCTCCCTCCCCCGCCCCCCTTCTTTCTTTTTCTTGTCTTGCTCTGTTGCCCAGGCTGGAGTGCAATGCCGCAGTCTTGGCTCACTGCAACCTCTGCCTCCCAGGTTCAAGTGATTCTCCTGCCTAAGCCTCCTGACTAGCTGGGATTATAGGCATGCACCACCACTCTGGCTAATTTTTGCATTTTTAGTGGAGATGGGGTTTCGCCATGTTGGCCGGGCTGGTCTTGAACTCCTGGGCTCCAATGATCTGCCTGCCTTGGCCTCCCAAAGTACGGGGATTACAGGTGTTAGCCACCATGCCTGGCCCATTTTCCAGGATAATTTTAATTTAAAATATTTTAGCTCATTGTCAAACCATGCAGACTGATTTTTGGCTTGAAAAATACGATCTTGTAGTTAGTCCCACTTCTGTGCTGTGAGAAGCCGCAGGAAGATAAAGTGGTGCTTTGGAGAAGGACGTATTCACCGCCCTTCCTTCTTCCCTCCCAGCTCTCCTTTCTTTTATGGTTTGTAGTTATAACCAAGATTTATGCTTGTTGCTCCACAAATCTTCTGTCTGCCATTATGAGTTTGTCTGAACAGTCTAGAGATGGGGCCGACACTGAGTGATTCTTGAAGTAAATCTATCCAGGGGCACTCCTTGACAGTCAGAGGCAGAGAGGAACTAACTCATAGCCCCCAGCGGAGCTGAGTCCGGATAAATTAGCCCTGTCGAGAAGAAGACATGCTGCCACTTCTGTGACCTCTTGCCTTCACAGTGACCCTGGGGGCACAGCTCTCCTGTTTGTGTGCAGAGGGTGTGGGGTGGTGCTCTGGATCAGCGATTGCTCCTTTTACCCAGCAGTGTCTGCCAAGAGGCCCTTCTCTCTGTGTTGGCCGTGGCCCAGCCAGGCCCATGGCAGGAGGGTCTTTAGGAGCAGAGCCACTTTTTCCAGCCTTATGGTATTGAGGAGTTGCTAACAATCAAGCATACAAGTTAATTCCTTTTTTTTTTTTTTTTTTTTTTAAAAGATGGAGTTTCACTCTGTTGCCCAGGCTGGAGTGCAGTGGTGCCATCTTGGCTCACTGCAACCTCTGCCTTCCAGGTTCAAGTGCTTCTCCTGCCTCAGCCTCAATAGCTGGGATTACAGGTTTGTGCCACCACACCCAGCCAATTTTTTTTATTTTTGGTAAAGACAGAGTTTCACCATGTTGGCCAGGCTGGTCTCAAACTCCTGACCTCAGTGATTTGCCCACCTTGGCCTCCCTCTCAAAGTGCTGAATTACAGGCATGAGCCACCACACCTGGCCTGATTATTTCTATAAATGGTTTCATTTTCCTAGCATTCACTGATAGTGGATTTTAATGGAGAAGGAGAATAAAGAACACATATTAAACATCTTTTAGGCTAGGCATGGTGGTACACACTTGTAATCCCAGCACCTTGGGAGGCTCAGGCAGGAGGATCACTTGAGCCCAGCAGTTTGAGACCAGCCTGGGCAATGTGATGAGGTGCTGTCTCTATAAAAAAATACAAAAATTAGTGGGACGTGGTGGCTCCAGCATGTAGTCCCAGCTACTCTGGAGGCTGAGGCAGGAGGATTGTGTAAACCCAGGAGATCGTCATTACAGTGAGCCTGGTTGACAGAGCAAGACCTGTTTCAAAAACAAAACAAAGTCTTTTTTTCCCCTCTTTGCTATACTTTTCCTTTGCTCTATCACATTGTCTGTGTGTACTTCGAAATTTTTATTTTACTTTTAAATTTTTTATAGAGACAGGGTCCCACTCTGTTGGCCAGGCTGGTCCCAAATTCCTGAGCTCAAGGGAACCTCCCTCCTTAGCCTCCCAAAGTGCCAAGATTACAGATGTGAGCCACTGTGCCCAGCTTGTGTGTACTTTTTTTTTTTTTTTTTTGAGACAGAGTCTTACTGTGTTGCCCAGGCTGGAGTGCAGTGGCGCAATCATGGTTTACTACAACCTCTGCCTCCCGGGTTCAAGCAATTCTTGTGCCTCAGCTTGATGAGTACCTGGGATCATAGGTGTGTGACACCATGCCCAGCTAATTTTTGTATTTTTAGTAAAGGCAGGGTTTTGCCATGTTGGCCAGGCTGGTCTTGAACTCCTGGTCTCAAGTGATCTGCCCGCCTCAGCCTCCCAAAGTGCTGGGATTACAGGCTTATGTGTACTTTTGAGAGTCATTTCAAATCTTTTGTGAAATGAACCAGAGGTATCAATAAGTACATATTTTTAAAAATGTGTGAGCCAGGTGTGGTAGCTCATACCTGTAATCCCAGCACTTGGGAGGCCGAGGCGGGAGGATCATGAGGTCAAGAGATGGAGACCATCCTGGCCAACATGGAGAAATCCTGTCTCTACCAAATTACAAAAATTAGCTGGGCATGGTGGCAATCACCTATAGTCCCAGCTACTTGGGAGGCTGAGGCAGGAGCATTGCTTGAACCCAGGAGGCAGAGGTTGCAGTGAGCCAAGATCATAACACTGTACTCCAACCTGGCAATAAAGCGAGATTTCGTCTCAAAAAAAAAAAAAAAAAAAAAAAAGTGTCAAGAGCTCGCATTTGGCATCCCTGTCAGGCCAATTTGCTATTTGGGCCCCCTAGAACCTACTTGCCAGACCCTTGGTGCTCTGAACGAGGCAGCTTCTCAGCCAGTGTCTCCCACATTCATTCTCTACCCCAGGAGCTAGTTTATCCCTAAACCTGTGTACTGCTGTTAAATATGAGGTAAACAGGTGAACTAAGAGTGTGAAGAGAGGGTTCTGCAAATCGAATGTGTTCTATAAAGAGAAATGCAAAAAGAGGGTTTTATGAAAACTAAGTTAAATGCTTTGCTAAATGTGAATTACTAAAAACACTGCTGTCAAATTAGGTGTGAGTGAGATGCCAGTTAAACATTAGAGGAAGATCATAAACATCTAGAAGGATTCTGTACTTTGATTGCTTTACTGGTGTCTTTAAGTTCTCACTTTGCTTAGAAATTGTGGAGGCTGTGTTATGGGTAGGGTTTATGCAAGAAAGATGTCTGGGAACCTCAGTCTGTGGGCCCACACTCAAAGGGCTTGGCTTTACATCAAAAGATCAGCAATGACTGAATGTTTATAGGTTTTTGGTTAATAGAAAATGTTTTAGGTATGTAGAGCAGGTTCCTTTATTTATTTAGAGACAGAGTTTTGCTCTTATTGCCCAGGCTGGAGTGCAATGGCATGATCTTGGCTCACCGTAACCTCTACCTCCTGGGTTCAAGCGATTCTGCTGCCTTAGTCTCCCGAGTAGCTGGGATTACAAGCATGCGCCACCATGCCTGTCTAATTTTGTATTTTTAGTAGAGACGGGGTTTCTCCATGTCGGTCAGGCTGGTCTCGAACTCCTGCCCTCAGGTGATCCACCTGCTTTAGCCTCCTGAAGTGCTAGAATTACAGGCATGAGCAACTGCGCCTGGCCAGCAGTTTCCATTTTTAATAATTCCCTACTTTAACTGACTTTTTGGTTAACTGAACAATTACTAGCTCTGATCATGTAGGCCAGGAGGCCTTCTCTGTAATATTCTGCCACTGTTGGTGTCTTTATTTGGTTACTCTGTTTGTTTCCAGTAAATTTCTGAGAATAACTCATTTTGCAATGAGGAAACTGAGCCCAGAGCATTCAAGTTCCTACAGCAGGACTGGGATTGAAAGCCCCTGTCCCTGCTGCTGAACCTGTGCAGATGGGGAGAGCAAGTGTGGGTGTCGTGTGGACTGTGCTGGAGACACACTAGGGTGTGTATGAGGTGCCCGCTGCATAGATGCGGCTGCAGCCGATGCTCAGCGCTGCCTGGTGATTCTGTGCCTCCTTTCTGAAGCTGCTGCCTTAGTGTGCCCTGCCTGGTTGGAGTCTTTTGTGTGCATCTTAGCTGTTGAAAAGGCACCTATTAATTTATCACAGGTGATGTGTGCCTCCTTGTGCTCAGAGGAGGCGTCTGCACCCATGTACCTCACTAATGACAGGTTATGGGATGCAGAGGAGAGAATAGGATCTTTTCATCTGATGTCTGTATAGCAAGGTGCTATGTCCCTGGTCGCTTCTAGGGGGCAGCAGCCGCTTGTTGTTCTGTCTCCTGCTGGCAGAGAGAAGGCTGGACAATCGAGCAATTTGCTCTGGACTCCAGCTCTTAAAGTGGTGTCTGCAGGCCTCCAGGGAGTCACCTGAATCCACATAAGTAAAGAAAATACAATATCCAGGATCTTTTATTTCTACTTTCTCTGCCCCCTCAGGTAAATCCTTTATCTGTGTTTCTATCAACATCCACAAATTCCTCATTGTCAGAGTTAAGGCAGCAAAGTTCACCTGCTTTGAAGATAAGAGAATAGAGATGTCTTTAAGAGAGTGAAATCTTTCTGTCAGATCTTACTTGTTGCCAAGAGCTAGACATTGATAACCCACTCAAATAATGTTTAGAGGTTTTGAGACTTTCCCCCATGGGCACATGTCTCCAGTTCTGTTGGGAATACTACTGTCATATGGTTGATTACTGTTCCTCCTGTCAGCACTTCCCCAACTCCACTCCCTCCCTCTATCCAAACCAGACTTACAGAGGTTTCTCTTCAATTCTAAATGCCTTATTTCAGAAACACATGAAGGGGAACATTTTGGATGTGCCAGTTTTTTAGACTTGGGGCCCCAATACTGACATATGGGCAACTTGTGCCTTGTCAGAGTGAGTCCCAGCTCCCTCCTTCCCAGAAGTGCACCTCCTCCTGTGCCCTGAATGCTCCTGCCTGCCAGATCTTCCGCTGTGTGGCTGAGGCAAGTGCCCAGAAGGAGAAAGGCTGGTTGCAGGTAGAACCAGATGGTTGCAGTCTACACAGAGAAGCACATTGGCCTTGACATTTCAGCCATGTGAGGTTTAACTCTCAGTCCTGACTCCACTGAGGGAGGAGCGGGTGACCTAGGGCCACTTTCTTGAGGCTCTGCATTCTTTCAGGCTTTCATCTGGAGATCCCAGGTCACTGGGGAAGAGTAGGAGTTTCCATCCAGCTCCATTGCAGAGGGTGGCATTCGTCAAAGACAAAGGCATGCCTCTGAACCTCACCTCTTCAGCTCTCTGTTTTCTGGAAAAAGGCAGTTAATAGAATCTGTTAATAAACAGAAGAAATAACGAGAAATAGTGGCACAACATTTGACAGTAAAGTGGTTTGTAATTTCTGTTTATCAAATGATTCTCATTATTATTATTTCTGTTGGATTTTTGAAGAATTCAGCCTGGTACCCAGAGCCCCATTTATAAGGCATTTTATTTCTTCCTTTATAATATCTAGAAATAACTTCTGTTCCAGTGAAATCTAGATCTGTGGGCCCATCCTGCCCCCCAGCTCTTGTTCTCTCCCCCTCCTCTCTGCTTGTCTTCTGTGACCTCAGTGGGCTCCATCAGGTGGGGGGTATCCCCTACTGACCAGACTGGCAGAGCTCATACCGGCTGGAGGAATGCCGAAGTGTTTGTTTTTGCAGTTCCTGGATTTGGTTTAATGTACAATTGATTTTTTTAATGTATTTAATCATTTTTTTCTTACCTCATAAGGATTAACCTGCACAAACCTCATTTTATCCTAAGTGTGGCTTTGGGAGGAAGGGAGAAGAAAATTGAGTTTCTCTAGCTTATTTTATTCTTTTACTCTTTATTTTCCAAATGGCTTTTCCTGCCGAAGCAGCTCTGTATAATACAATGTATTTTTGTGGCCATTACTTACTCATTACTAACTGGTCTCTCCCGCTTCCCTTTGTCTGTGCACTAAATACAGGGGGCCTCAAGATAATTGGTAGCTCCATCACTGACTCACCAATTATAGATCAACAGGGAAGGCAGCCCAGGGATGGTTTGTGGTTGGCACAGGCTGCCCACCTAGAAATGTGAGTTATCATTCTCTACCTGCCACCAAGTGGGGCTTGACTAGATCGGTCCTTTCCTAATTCTGGACTTTGGCCTCCCTAATTGCATCACACAGCTCCCTGGTTTACGGGTTTCAGCCTCATTTCATCCCTACATGCCATGCCGGTGTCTTTCTTAGTTCATGCCTCCCTGGCATGTCTACAAAATATTTATTTGCAGAGGTTTTGTTTCTATTTTCCTTTGAGGTTCCCTGGTGCCTAGAATGGTCAGATGGTAGGCTGTAGATAAAGAATTTCTGTTGAAACAGTGGATTTCTGTACATTTTTGTCTGCTGTGTCCAAGCAAGTCTTTGTGGGCACCCTATTAAGCCCCCTTTTTGAGCATTTATCTGATTTGGGTTCCAGCTTATCTACTTTGCTCTGGCATGGAGGAGGAAAAGTCCCATTTCCTGCTAGGCTGCCAGGCACTTATGTAAGACTTTTAGGTGCCAAAGTAGGAAAGGAGTCCCTATGTTGTATAGCCATATACATTTTTTTGGTGTGTGTTTCCTGGGTGTTTTGGCACCTAGGCACTTTGCTAAGCCCTGTATGGGATGGGCATACACCGTATTGCTCAGCTCCCGGCAGAAAATAGGCACTCATACATATTTGTGGAATGAATGAGTGTGTGTGCTCACTTATGTGTGATGGAGACGATGAGCCAAGGAGTTGGATTGCACAGTTGCTGCCTGGCGTCCGCTAGGAACTCAGGGTGCAACATTCCCAGTGGGACACACATATGCTGATGCTTAGTGGATGACTGCTACATAGGCAACATAAAGAGGGCATTTTATGAAAGGGAACATCAGAGGAAACATTATAACTGAGACCTTTATAGCCTTTCCATTATTATGGTTTAAATCTTGACAGTCTTTATTTGAAATGACACTGGGACCAGTAAAGACAGTGCTCACTCCCACCTCCTCGTTCTCTCTCCACATCCTGTTCCGTAGCTCTGGTGCACCGATAGGCATCGTTAAATGTGCAGCAGCAGAGCTGCTTTTCAGTTTGTCTAGAAACAGCCCCTTTTGACTCAGAAGCTGGAAACCAGATGACTCACCATTCTATTTGTTTTATTGCAACTGTCATTTCATAAAATGCCCTGAAAGCTTTAAACTATACATGCCAAAGTGAGGTTTTTGTCTTTTTTGTTTTCTTATCTCCTCTGTTTTCTCTAATCTTTTTATGCTGCTCTTTTCCCCTTTCTTTTCAGAGTTATTTTCTCTTTCATTACTCTCTCTTTCTCTGTCCCTCCCTTCCTTCCTGCCGCCCCACTTTGATGACTCTAATGGCATGAGTAGTTGAAGTGGTTTTTGCTAACATCATAGTGCGTTCTCTCCAGCTTTAATGCTATCTGATTGAGAGTGGCTCCCCTCAGATTTTTGTGTATGGTTTGAAATGGAAATGTCCATGCACATCAGAGTTTGTAAAGCCCTTGATGGACTCAGCTCTAGAAGCTAACGGCCATGTCAAATCATAATGGGAACTCATTTTTTGTGATATTATATTTTGCAGATTAGTAGATGCATCCCATTTCTCTCCCATGTACTCATTTCCTCTATTAAATGATGGCCATGATCACAGTAGGACCAAGAGCTGTAGGACTTCCTGGGAAAGTGCCGTGAACTGTAGGACCTATGGGCTGAGGGACCTCTAACTTCTGTGGTGGGACCTCTGGCTTCTGTGAACTCTGGGGCCCCTGACATCTGTGGACTCTGCTAACCCTGACTTCTGTAGACTCTGGACCCCTGACTTCTGTGGACTGTAGAATTTATGACTTCTGTGGATTATGGGGCCTTTGTCTTCCATGGACTGTGGGTCTGTGACTTCTGTGGACTCTGGGACCTTTGAATTCTGTGGACTGTGAGACTTCTGACTTCTGTGGCCCGTGGGATCTCTGACTTCTGTGGCCCATGAGATCTCTTACCTCTGTGGCCCGTGGGACCTCTGACTTCTGTGGTCTCTGGGCCCTGTGACCTTTTTGACTTCCAAGTCTTCTGTGGACTGTGGGACCTCATCAACGTGTGTATTGCCAAAGAGAGGCTTGATCGTGTTAACCTGTTTCTCTCCTAAGGTGTTACATAACTAGAATTTCTGCGGTCTTATGGCTTAAGTAGGGTTTTGAAGTCTAAATTTTTAAGGACTAGAGCTCTCAGACCAGGACTTTCCGGATCTTTTTTTCTGATACCTGACACTGTGGCACTTGACTAAGTCACCTGATTGATGACATGATCATCACTGGGTGTTGAAACACCTGGCCAGGGAAACAGGGACTTCTGTAGATTTACCCAAAGGATGGCAGACAGATTGTCAAATTTTAATGAAGGTGGGGTGGATCCCTGATGTTTGCCTGCTTTGAAGCATAGCAGAATCCCAGTATTAACTTCAGGGGTGTTGGTTGGAAACCTGAACTGGTGTCGGTGGTTATATTCCATATTTGTCAAATTCTTAAATCCAGCTGAACTAATTTTAGAAGTAGTTGATTATAATGAAAAAGAACAGTATATTCAGATGCATAGGATCATTTTTAAGTGAAATGCTCCCTGTTCTTTTCCTTCTTTTTAAAAGGCCTTTGGTCTGTTTTGGCCTTCAGGGCGAGCCATCCTTTGACTTACATTAGAATAAATTTTTTTCCTATATGCCTCCATTGAAGGAGAGTGTGAGAGTGTTTTCTATGATGTGAGTGGGAGAAAATAGCGTGCTTTCACAATAGTGAATAAATTGATGGCTGTGAGTTTTGAAAGTGAGTTCTGTATATACACTGGGGTAGGATTCCACACAGCATGCTGTTTTTCACCCACCTGGCCGATTGTCTGATTCTAACATAACTGCTATCCCTGATGCTGGAAACTGGAAAACCACAGGCCGTTCACGTAATACTCTACCCTTCTGGGGCTCAGGTGGGAACAGGGTGGTGGCGGGGTTCGAATCAACATGCCCTCAGTTCCCACCGAAGGCCAGTGTTCCCCTGTTCCAGCTGATAGCTTGAACAAGGATTCTAAAGTTTCTGGCCATTTTAATTGAACTGCAGCGAGAGGTGGCCCTAAAGCCTGCTAATGACATGGGTGATCACTCCTTGGGCCTGGGAGCAGCCTACCAGGTGTCCCTCGCAGGCTCCCTCTTGGTTCTCTGCCTAAGGATATCTTCCCCTTCCCTGGGCAGGGCCTATTTGAGGAGCAGAAGGATCATTTCGTGCTCATGGCCTGCTCATGCCTTGGCTTCTCTGCTGAGCTATCCAGCAGGAGTGCCAATTCTTCCATTTAGCTATTATATAGCCCTTAAAAGGGAAGGGTTTATTTTAGCTGGCTGCTATATTGATTGCTATAGGGACGTTTCTATTTTCACTGGCTGCTATATTGACTGGGAAAGGGAAAGGGGCCGTATTGCCGGGAGCTGTCATATTGACTGTTACAGAAAAGATCTGTATTTAAGCAGTACCAGTGCACTGGGATCTCCCAGGCAGGATATTAATGCTAATTCATCCGCTCACCCCCTGCTATGAGTGTTATTTGTTTAAATCTGTAGATTCCCACAGCGCGTTTATATCCTCACTAGAGTGAGCTCCACTCCCTGTAATTATTTAACATTATATGCTGATATAAATTGTAACAGTTAAAGAATGGTAATGAGTGGCCAAAAAGAAAAGAAGAAGAAAGAAAAGAATAGAAAAAAAGTAGAAAAAAGGAAAAAATAGATAAAATATTATATGCATATTGTGTGTGTGTGTGTGTGTGTGTGTGTGTGTGTGGCATTAGAAACAGCAGAGTCACATTCTAAAACAGCAGTGAGAAACTTCTGGCATCCTTTCTCCCAGTTCAGGTTGATGTACAGCGCTGGTAAGCTCACGTATTGTACTTCCATGTGTATATGTATGTGTGTGTGTGTCTGTGTGCCTGTGTACACGTGTTTGTCACCCACCAGTAAGATGCCTTATGTGTGCTATACCAGGTCATTTGCGCATGTGTGTAACAATACACAGTGTTTGTTCCAAGTCCTGTCAGGAAATTGTTCTGTTAGCGATTTATCTTTTTGGTGAGTAGCTAATTCCTGATTTTGTTCAAGGTTCCACGTTCATACAGGAAGTTGGGGCCTGAGACACAACTCTAGGGAAAGCCATTAGGGATTGCTCAGTTGGGATTGAACTGATAGGCCATTGGGTGTCACTGTCGCTCTATTGGCTATAGTAGAAAGCGGGGTTATCTGCTGGGGAAACTGGAGTTCAAAAGAAAGTTTTTCTGCTTGAGTTGGAGGTGTTTGAGATGTTTGTCTCTCATCTTGAGAGTCCTTTAAAAAAATATGCTTTTTTAAAATAAATCTCAAGATGAGAGACAAACATCTTTGTCTCGTTTTTGCTACTCCAAGCTTCTAGCATTTTTATTGTTCTTGGAAATTGTGTGCTGACTGTGATCTGTTTGGCTCTAACCTGCAGTGCATCTAGATGAGAACTTCTGGAAACTGTCCCCCTTAAAAGCCCAGGTGACAAGGAATGCCGATTTGGGCAAGAACTTGAACAAGGAGGGAGAAAATCTCCTGGGGCACGTGCTTGCCACTCCCCTGCCACCTGTCCCGGTGTAGATGGGAAGAAGGTGGAGAGAGAGCTGGGCCGCTGCCTGGTCACAGAAGAGTGGGCTCCGTCCTCCAGCAGGCTCTCCAGCAGCATGGATCTGTGCCAGGCTTCACCACAATTCATACTGTGTCCGTTTAATAAATGCACTACTTAAATTATGAAATTACAAAAGAAAAAAGAGAATGCACTTATTCAGACTCTTAATACATTAAAAATAAGGCATTAAAACTCTGACTTTTTTTTTTCTTCCAGAATCAATAATGAACAGGAAGGGTTGTAGACATTAACAGTCATGGACATTCAAACTCTTATACATAAATTATCTTAGAAAAATGCACATAAGACTTGAATAATGTAAATACATTAATGCATTTAATAATTTAAACATTAAAGCGCAAGCAGGAATTTGAGGCCGAGGCTGTTCTGAGGTAAGGGATTGGTCCTAGAACTCGTGTGTCCTAGGATCGATGGGTGATTTCCCCTTGAGACACCCTGGAAAGAGAGTGCCTGGCCGGCTGGTGTGGCCAAGAATCCGTGGACATTCCTGATCGCAGCTGCCTCCCAGCCTCTTATTTTTGCATATCCTGAGCTTCATCCTCAGTTTCACGTTCTCTACTCCTATGTTTCTAATTGTTTGTTAGAAAACTAAATGCTTCCACTTCAAAGAACAGTGAACTTTGAGAATCATGTCTTGGTTGGAAAACCAAAGCAAAGTAAAAACTGCTTTACCCAGCTCTGGCTGCTTGTCTGGTTGTGATTTGGGAAAAAGGAAGCGGTTGCTCCTTGTAATCAGTGTGTCGTGTCTCAGCCTGGAACTCCACTGTGTGCTGTGGTCAGGGGATCCAGGTTGCCACATGGTGATAGATTTGAAGACTGGATCTAATGGGAGAGCAGAAACGATATCCTTTATTAGCCTTTGGCTGTTGGGCATAATGATGGCTGGTAGCCATGCCAGGAACAAGACTGGTACCATGGAGTTAGACTCAGTGGTCTGTGATCATACCTTGCTTTGATTTGAGGGTTTAACCATTGGATAGACTGATGTTACTGTTTTTTCCCCTTTCTTCCAAAATTGTATTTGCAGCAATACTGAATGATCTAATTCAATTTTTGACATCTGCACTGTGAAATACCCTGGGCAGAATTAAGAAGCCAGGAGTATGTGTTTTAAGTTTTCATTTATTAATGCTAATGCTGTTCTCTGGTTATTCCCCCACCCTATTTTATAGTCCAAATCACAGATGAGAAACTAGAAGAACTGTAAAAAGTGTGTTACTGAGTTTGTATTCTAAGAACTTTTTCTCTCTTTGTAGAAGTGTGCCTTTTTGATCAGTAATGCAAATGTTGTCCCACTGGGTTTGCTGTGGGACGCTTGAGAAACAGTTATCAGATGGTAGTGACTAAACAAAACCTGTTTTCATTATTGCCAGGTCCGTGGGAGTCTTTTACAGGATCTCAAATCTCCTGCCTGAAACTTTACCTGGGATTGTCTTGATTTGGCCCAAGCTTTGTCTGTGGTGTCATCTGTGACTTTGTTTGCAGCCCTTTCCAGTCTTTGTTGTGGCCAACGACAGTCTGATCCCCCAGCTAACATGGGTACAAACTGGCTTCTAGCTACTTGCAGAATAGCTATGGGTTGACTTGGCATCTGAAGCAGATACAAACAGATTAGGCTGAGCTGCCCCAAACAGCCAGAAGGAAAACCAGTACTTTAAAAACTGGTAATCAGGGCTGGGTGCAGTGGCTCACGCCTGTAATCCCAGAACTTTGGGAGGCTGAGGCGGGGGAATCACGAGGTCAGGAGTTTGAGGCCAGCCTGGCCAATATGGTGAAACCCTGTCCCTACTAAAAATACAAAAATCAGCAGGGCGTGGTGGCACGTCTGTAGTCCCAGCTACTTGGAAGGCTGAGGCAGAAGAATTGCTTGAACCTGGGAGGCAGAGGTTGCAGTGAGCCGAGATCACACCACTGCACTCCAGCCTGGGTGATGGAGTGAGACTCTGTTTCAAAAAAACAAAAACAAAATAAACCCCCCCAAAAACTGGTAGTCAGGTATTGGTTTAGAAAGAAGCGGTTTGGAGAATGGGTGGGGACAGCCTGGTGAATGACTCTGAGATCAATGTGTTGTCCTGGGGACGTGCATAGATTCTTCTTCAGACCTGGTGAGCAAGAGCCTTGCTTCCCAAGCCTTTCTCCACCTGTTTTGTTTGAAGCAGGCAGAGCCTTTTTTTACCAGTTTTACTTCAGCCTTGGGATGACTATCAGACCCCTGTTGCTTTTCCAGCCTTGACCAGTGACTGTCTTCAGCCTGCACTCTGCATTTCATCCCAACAGTAGGAAGAAGTGAAGTCAGGGGAGCACGTGAACCGGGGAGAATAGAATTCTCTTTAGATTTTGCTGGTCATACCCAGAAAAGCTGCTTTCTCTTCCCTTAAGTTCCAAGAACTGTTTGATTGCCTTAACTGCACATTGGCTTGTGCCAGGTGGAGGTGTGTTGAACCAGGCAGTGGAGGCTGGGGTGACGGACAACTCCCTCTCCTGTGGGGGGCAGAGTGCTAGCTGTGGCAGGCAGTGATCAGATAGGCACTGATCGGGTCAGTTCACCCTCTGATATAGCCCGTATGCAGATTTCCTTTGAAGAGAGAGGAGTCAGGTTCATTAATTAAAGGAGCCTGGCTGGAGAGGTCTATAATTATAGGTGCTAGAAATGTGAATTTTAAGAGGTCTGTGCAGCTGCATTTTGAAAAGTGTAGGGAGGCACGGAGAAGTACAGGCTGTGGGCAAGAATGTGGCTCAACCAGATTTTGGAGGTTCAGGTTTTGGCAGAGTTCCTCTTCAAATTCGTATTTATTCTTTCTTTCCATTTTGTTCTTCTTTTTTTTTTTAAAAAATGGGAAGTGAAACCTGTGATTTTTTTTTTTTTTTTTAATATTTTATGAAGGTTACACCCTGTGACAGAGAGGCTATCATTGTTGGAGTATATGGGGGGCAGAAAGGAGTTGCTGTAATGTAGAAGATGCTTAGTTGTTGAGGAAACAGGGGTTGTCTTTGGGCCTTAGGGATTCAGTATTTGAAAAAAATTAAATAATTTCTTCCTTCAAATGAGTGAGGGGAGCAAGGAGCAGAAACCCATTTGAATGCAGCCTAGGGAGGTAAGTTCTGAGCAAATGATGGAGTCTAGAACCTTTGTCCCGACGTCTCTTCCCCAGAACAGTCTCCTCCTCTGTCATGCGTCACTTTTCCATGTGAACCTCAAGTTACAAACAGAAAATTTCAGACCTTTATGGGAAGTCCTGGCCCTGTGCCTTTTCTTTCTCATCTTCTCAGTTAGCTGTAGATTGACCTTTTGTTTTGGGGGCTTTTTCTCCTCTCTTTTAAAAAAAAGTATCCCTTTTTGCTTCTTGCCAAAAACCTTTATTTTAGTCCCTGACTGTTTGCATCTCTGTTAATTAAGCATGGCTAATTTGATATGTAGAGGGGATGGGGAGAGTTAAGGGTTAGATGAGTTGAGGTCTACTCTCTGCCTCCCCCGGGTGGTGGACAGGGCTGCTCCACAGACCTGTAAGACTGAACAGCTTGGCGAACCCGATGCGAGGGGGAACCTCCTCTCTGCCTCGCTGGTTTTGTCTCCGTGGGGATATTGAAAGCGTCATCCCATTTCACAGCCTGGACCCTCTGTGAAGGGCTGAAAACATGAAATATAAAAGCCAGTCCTCTGCTCTTTGCTTACGTTCTTCTAGTGTCTATATTGGGAAATCCACGGGTGAACCCGTACACTGTAGAGTAGAACAGAAGTGTCCAACACTCCCACTTGGTGCATTTACAATATGCAAATTCCAATTCCAATTAGATTGAAACCTCTATTTAGCAGAGTGGTTTTGTGAAATAAATAACTTTTGAAGAAGGAGGCCTACTACATATAATAAATATATATTTTTCCTTCAGTTGCCTGCACGGCGCTTCCTGCCGTCCCAGCCCTTGCCCAAAATGCTGATTCCGAAGCATCTTTAGGCTCTTTACAGAAGAGATGCTTCTCCTTCACTTCCTGGCACAGGGATTTCATCCTTGATTTACAGTGCTCAGCTAGTTAGCGCCGGTGAAGGGGAGAGATGGTGTGAAGGTCGTTGTGTCCGTTTTGTCCTCTCGGAGAGAAAGTGAGGGGGTGTGTTTCTTGCTGTGTGCTTGTCGTGGTAGTGGTGGAGTTCGAGAGGCCCCTGCTTTTGTCAAAAGGAGTCGAGCCAAACTCCCGTTCCTTTCTTCTTCACCCTCTATACTACGTGTTGTCCAACAGGGGGTGAACAATTTCGAAAGTGGAATTCAGAATTTCAGAAAGAGTAACACACCACTGAGTAGAGAGCCTCCCCCCAGCATTCTCCTTTTCATCATTCTCCCCTTCTCAGCCCAGCCGTGACAAACTGACAGATAATTAACAGATCAGGCCCTCCTATTAGGCGCGCCCTGATGCTGGAAGCTGCCCTGGCTTTATGCAGTCCTTTAGCAGCTCTGTGCATGTGGGTGGTGCCGCACTTAGAGGCCATAGCAAAGGGCAGGGAGTGCTTTGGGGAAAGCAAACAGCACGCTCTTTGGAAGAGAGAGTGCTTAAGGGGGAGAGAGGGGCAGCAAGGTGCCCGGTTTGAAAGCACCTGGTGAAAAGACTTAGACTCTCAGGTTTGTGATCCGGAATACCACCGCCCGTCTCAGGGAATGTGGCTTTGGGTTATAATAGGATACCTGATTACACAGACCATTTTGAAAGCCACTTCCCAGGTCAGGCTGTGCATTAGGTGCACTCGTCTTTCGCTGTAACACTGTACTGGACTTACAGAATTGGAAGTGCCTTTGGCATTAAATATTTCTAAACAGACACTGCCCTATGTGGCTTTCTTTCGGCTACCTAACTTTTCTTTCCCCGGTAGAAGGAAGAATTCATAGTAAGTAGAAATGAGATTATTCATTTCTACTTACTAGTGACTTTTAAAAACTACTTTTCTTTGTTTTTGGAGACAAGGACTTGCTCTGCTGCTCAGGCTGGAGTGTGGTGTGCAAACACGGCTTACTGCAGCCTTGACCTTCAGGCTGAAGTGATCCTCCCACCTCGACCTCCATGTAGCCAGGAACATAGGTGTGTACCACCACACCCAGCTCATTTGAAATTTTTGTTGTTGTTGAACAGAAGTGGTGAGAGTAAAATAAAAATAAATTAAATAATTTGTTGGGTAGCGATGGGGTCTCTCTTTGTTGTGCAGGCTGGGTCTCAAAATCCTGGGCTCAAGCGATCCTCCCGCCTCAGTCTCCCAAAGTACTGGGATTACAGGTGTGAACTGTTGTGCCTGGCCTCCTTTTTTTTTTTAAAAACTAGAGACAGGGTCTCACTCTGTCATCCCAAGCTGGAGTGCAGTGGTACGTCATAGCTCACTGCTGCCTCAGCCTCCTGAGCTCAAGCGATCCTCCTGCCTCAGCCTCCCCAGCAGCCAGGACCACAGGCATATGCCAACATGCCCAGCTAGTTTTTAAATTTTTTGAAGTGACAGGATTTCACTGTGTTGTGTAGGCTGGTCTCAAACTCTTGACCTCAAGTGATCTTCCCATCTTGGCCTCTTAAAGTGCTGGATTACAGTCATGAGCCACCATGGCTGGCCCTGAAAACTACTTTTCTACCTACCTTATGTGGCCACCCTTCTCATCTTCATGATATGAAATATTAACATGTAGATAAATATAGCAACATGTAGGGGCTACACATGGGCTCAGGTCCTTGGTCCTGGCATGTTGGAACAGAAAGAAGCACCTAATTGCATCAAACCACTCTAAGTTCATGTATGTGGAGCCCATCAAGCTGAAAGCATCCAGACAGCATCTGCTGTTATCAAATCACTCGTGAATCCAGCTAATTAAAATAGAGCTTCATTTTTCTGAACCATTGTTTGGCAGGAATTCGAAACGGGTCTAACCCAATTTCTGCGTGTTTATGAGCCTTTATTATATCAGAGGTACTTTTCTGTAAATGTACAGGGCAGCGTTAAATGAATTGATCCACACAGTATCACTGTAGACGCACTATGGACTTGCTAATGATTTCTCTTCCAGCTTTCTGGTTTCCAGACATGGTCTTGAAAGCTTTATCTTCTCTTTTTCTATCCTCTGCTCTTTTCTTCTTCTTCTTCTTCTTCTTCTTTTTTTTTTTTTAAAGTTTTTAAACTTTCCTTTTACTTTGTAATGTTTTTTCTTTGGAAACAGGAAGAGTGTTCCCTTAGTGAAGTTTTCTTTTCCGTTTCTCTTTCTCTTTTTCTTCCCCTCTTCCTCTTTCTGGTTTTCTTCTAGTGGGTAAGATTTGTCTTTTCTCTCTTTATTTCTTGCTGTTTTCTATTCCTTCCTTTTATTTTCTTTTTCTTTCTTTTCTCCCTTTTATACTTTCTCCCATTTGTTTCCTCTAACCTTCCCTTTGTCGTTTTTCTCTTCTTTCTATCTCCTCCCATTTTCCCTAATAAAATGTTCTTATACCTTTGTCTCCGCATGCGAATACGGACTAGGGCAGACGGGGGTGCCTGTGGAGGCCAAGCTATCTGGCTGCTTTAAGATGATGTCAACTGATTTTACTTCTCTGAATTTGCTTTCATGCTTTATTTTAGGTTTTAAAAAGATTTTTCAAACCACATCTACTCTACTTTATAGTCTGTAATCCTACTTTGAAGATGAAAAGTGTTAATATAAATGCTAACTAATTATTCCTTATAACACTTTGTGAGTCTCTAAGCGTATTAGTTCCATTTTACAGATGAAGCAGCAGAAACAGGAAAGGTAAGTAGCCCTTAAAGTTCCTGAAGAAGTTGGTGACTGAGTTAGAATTAAACCTCGCTCATCTTTGGCTTTGCTTTTTGATTACCACCTTAAGGAAATCGACTTTTTCCCCCCGTTAAGAATCATACATATTTAAGGTGAGGTTGAGTGAATACCATCTCCATGACCCTTTCTCATTATATACTTTTAACCTTCTGAAGTTTCATTTGTAGTCTTTATATGTTAAATGAACGCCTAGGTAATTCCTGGGAAAGAAGGGTGCCGGACCCACTTGTGTGCTGGTCAAAACCCTGCCTATTGCAGTCTCAAAGCAGAGTGCTCTCTTTCTGTTTGCACCAGCTTCCAGTAAGTGGGCCCACGTCACGCGCACTGGCCCCAGTGATCGTAGTGTTGTAGGAAGCACTGCCATATTTGATTGAATTTAGCCATTCTGGAATGACGTGTTCATGAAGTCCGCTCTTGCATTACTGTGGCCTTTATTATTGCTAATGCATTCTGACATTACAGGTGTAGCCTTGGCTCGCTCAGAAAGGGCAAGGCTGCTCTTACCAAGTGAAAGAGCAGAATTTATGAAACTGTTATACTGTGAGACCACTGTTCACCTTTAGTTACCAAGCAGAATAAGAGAAATAAATGTTTTTATAGAAAAGATAGCCAGTGACAGCAGTCTATCCTAATTCCTCACCCAGCATTGTTTCAGCAAGCAGATCAGTTAATATTGTTCCCAGACAGAGAACTAGGACCAATGGATAGAAGGTTCAGGAAAGTAGATTTTTAACTCAGTTTAAAGAGGCACTCCTGAAAATGAGTTGACAGTCTCTTAAGGGAGTAGTTTCCCTGCTCATTATGAGCATTCAAGAGGAGGCTTACTGGTCATTTGTCAGGGTTGTTGAAGAGGGGAGTCCTAGCTCATGGGTGGGACCAGATGGCTTAAGATCCCTTTTGGCTTCTTTCCTTGTCTTAGATTGCTACAGCAAAAACAGCATCTTTTCCTGGTTCTATTTTGACTTTACAAGTAGCCACTGTACTGTGAGGACCTGTGAATGCTCAGTAACTATTCATTATTTAATCTCTGGCTTCCTGCTTCTTAATCTAACTTGAATCAAAGCTGTTCTTGTTCAATTCATCATCTCTGGCACCTCTTAGAATGAGGCATTCTGGATAGCTACGTTTTCTGGATGGCCATCAAGATCCATTTGAAAGCAGAACAAAACAAAACACTTCAAAACTTTTGGCTGGGAATTATGTAAAATGGATCATATACTTTCTTGCTTTATTAAGCTGACTATCTGGAATATAATTTAATCTTGTTGACTCAGTATTGTCATTTTAGATGAACATGTTTATGTGGTGTTATAAGCATAGCTCTGTTTTCAAAACCTGTTGAAATATAGATACGTTGTATATTTGCCCCTACTTAAAATGACTTCACCGATTCTAAATGACCCCAAACTAATAAGCTTTTTGAATTTTTTGTTTGCTTTTCATGGATGTTTCTCTCTTGACATTTGCTGTTAGGCTTTTTTTGCTGTCACGTCTTTGTTCTGTGTCTCTGTACTAGCTGGCTCCTTCCTCCGTTCTCATTTGCAGCTTTTATCTCCTATGATTTGAATACCAGATAACTAAGCTTGTATATAAAATAAATAGCATGAGTAAAGCTTTGCTACATATAAAATATATGGAATTTGTAATATCTCTTTTGGCTGCACTGATTTCTTTTCCTACTCCCTGTCTCCTTCTTATCTCTGTTGGTTTTCTCCTTTTTTCAAATTGGGTGTGAGCTTGGAGGGATGAGCTCTGGAAAGACGGGGTCTTGTCCTTGACCTAAGCCTATATCTGTGGCCCAGGTATCAGTGGCTGCCTCATGGAATCAACTTAGAAATTATAAAATGGCACAGCTAGGGGGTCCTGAAGGTCATCTGTTTAACCCCTTATTTTGTAGCAATAAAGGAATCTGAGGTACTGAGTGGGGACAAGTGAGGCCATGTTCATGACAGTATTTGTGTAAGGTAAAAAAATATCTTGGAGGAAAATTCTCTGCTGGCTTATCAGCATGTTCAGAATTAAAGTACATAAATCAAAAAAGGCTTCTGTTTGTGGCAGCGTTTGGCTGTGTTTGCACTCAAGACTGATATGGATATTCTAGGAGAAGCTTTAATCCCTTCATTCAAACTTACAAGAAATGCTGTTTCCTTTTAGTTAAAAAAAAAAAAAAGTCCAAGAGAGCATTTGATTTGAGGAACCAAAAGTCTAGAAAATGTATCCGGGAGTCCTCGTCAATTTGGGGCATAATGAAATATAAAAAATACTCAATAAGAGCTCCTTTATTACTTTAACTGTTTAAATGTGGAGTTTTTAGCCATCAGGTTAATGTTTTGGTATCATTTTTTTATTTGATTGTGAGCACTTTTCCAGGTAGCTCTGCCACTCGAGCGCTAATCAGATTCCCACAGATGAATGGTGCTAGCTGCAGCCTGACATCACTGCGTTTTTGCTTCAACATTATTTTATTTTATTTGGTTTTCCTGTAAAAGTTAATAACTCCATGTCCATGTTTAAACAGGCAAGAAGAGAGAGAGAAAGGACACTGAGCAGAAAAGGATGAGGGATATCTCAGGAAGCTTGCACAAAATTGAGGAAATTTAGGGATTTTGTAATTTCTAGGTATCTTACCTTATGAACAAGATATGAAGAATCAGAAAGGTTACAAAGCAAGATGGTAATTCATAATCCTTCAGATAACAAAAAGTGAACTTCTCTGTTTCTTAGAGCTGGGAAGAATTTTAAATGAGTTACCATTGATTTAAAGGAGGAAGATGCTCAATAAACTGATTTGCTTAATGGTGAGAATTGTGTAAATTTTGTGTTAATCATAAGTAAATTACATGCTCATCTCACATCTCCTACATGACCAAGATGGGAAAGAGCATCAGATGAAGGGTATAAAGACCCTCCTTTTCATCTTCTCATTATTAGTAGGACACAGTGGCTCTTGGCCAAGATGGCTCTGGTACTCAGTAGGTCTTTGTTGAATCATTTGTTTTATTGATTGATTGGTTGATTTTTAGGAGAGTCTCTTTCTGTCACCCTGACTAGAGTATAGTGGCGTGATCATAGCTAAGTGTAACCTCAAACTCCTGAGCTCAAGCCATCTTCCCATCCTAGCCTTCTGAGTAGCTGGAGTACCACTATGCCCAGCTATTTAAAAAAACAATTTTGTTTTTGAAACAGTAGAGTCTTGCTGTGTTGCCCAGACTGGTCCCGAACTCTTGGCCTCAAGCCATCCTCCTGTCTCAGCCTCCCAAAGTGCTGAATTACAGGCATGAGCCACCACGCCTGTCTGGATCATTTATTTTTTAAAGTGTGTGTTTGTTTATTGGTAGCTATGCTGATTAATAATAGGGATGTTTATGGTATTTAGTGAAAGGTTGCTGAATGGTTCAAAGCTACGAGGTCTACTTCTGGGTTCTTATGTGCGATGGATTTCCTTACTGAGCTGAACATTTCTGAATTGGGGTTTATCAGAGGAGGCAACTGGACTGATATCTCTTGATTCAGTTTCTCTTCCAAACTTGTACCTTGATACTAAAGACAATCTGTGGGTACAAATCTGACGATGGCTGTGATAGTAAGTTCCACAGCCCTTATGTCATTACCTCTGAAAGATGTGTTAAAAAAATGACATTTTCCTCATCTGCGTCAGTGGCATAGCTTATATTGCTTTTCTGTGTCTCACACTTTGTGTTGATAAGTTACTTCTGAAATCTACAAGGGTGTGTGACCTGTGTTAGATACCACTTTTTTAGAAAATGGAATGTGTCCACCAACTTGTCCCCACAGACAGCCCATTCCTGGCCACTCTCTGGGGCTGGTGTGCTTGGTGAGGAAGGTCGCTTTCCTCTGACAAAAGCTGATTGTATGTGACTACTTCAATAGTAAGTTTCTGCTGTCAGTTCGAGGATTTTTTTTTTTTTTGAGACGGAGTCTTGCCCTGTCATCCAGGTTGGAGTGCAGTGGCGCGATCTCAGCTCATTGCAACCTCCACCTTCTGGGTTCAAGTGATTCTCCTCCCTCAGCCTCCTGAGTAGCTGGGATTAGGCGTGTGCCACCACACCCAGTTTAATTTTTGTATTTTTAGTAGAGATGGAGTTTCGCCACGTTGGTCAGGCTGGTCTCGAACTCCTGACCTCAGGTGATCTGCCTGCCTCGGCCTCCCAAAGTGCAATTTGAAGATTTTTTTTTTTTTTTAGATGGAGTCTCCAGGCTGGAGTGTACTGATGCAATCTTAGCTCAATGCAACCTCCGCCTCCTGGGTTCAAGTGATTTTTCTGTCTCAGCCCCCTGAGTAGCTGGGATTATAGGCGCTTACCACCACGCCCAGCTAATTTTTTGTATTTTTAGTAGAGATGGGGTTTCACCATATTGGCCAGGCTGGTCTTGAACTTCTGACTTTGTGATTTTCCCACTTCAGCCTCCCAAACTGCTGGGATTACAGGCGTGAGCCCCCGGGCCCGGCCAATTTGAATATTTTTAAGTCTGCCAGCTTATTGTATTATGAATTATACTTTTGGAACCCATACTTTAATTTTTTTTTTTTTAGGCCATAAAAGAATCTAAGGTAATATAGGTTGAGCATTCTTGATCCCAAATGCTTGCGACCACAAGTGTTGGATTTTGGATTTTTTCAGATTTTGGAATATGTGCATAATACTTACTGGTTAAGCAGCCCTAATCTGAAAATCTCAAATCTGAAATGCTTTGGATTTTGGATTTTCAGATTAGTGATGCTCAGCCTGTAGCAGGATCTAGGACTTGGTGGCATTCTGTTAGTAGCAGATCTTAATTGTTTACCTTATTTTGTTTTCTGATGGGTCTAAAGAAAATTCTTAGGCTGGGTGCAGTGACCCACAGCTGTAATCCCAGCACTTTGGGAGGCTCAGGTGGGCGGATCACTTGAGGTCAGGAGTTCGAGACCAGCCTGCCAACATGGTGAAACCTTGCCTCTACTACAAATAGAAAAATTGGGCTAGGTGCAGTGACCCACACCTGTAATCCCAGGACTTTGGGAGGCTCAGGTGGGTGGATCACCTGAGGTCAGGAGTTCGAGACCAGACTGCCAACATGGTAAAACCTTGTCTCTACTAAAAATAGAAAAATTGGGCTGGGTGCAGTGACCCACACCTGTAATCCCACACTTTGGGAGGCCAAGGTGGGCGGATCACCTGAGGTCAGGAGTTCGAGACCAGCCTGATCGACATGGTGAAAACCCGTCTCTACTAAAAATACAAAAATTAGCTGGGTGTGGTGGTGCATGCCTTTAATCCCAGCTGGGGAGGCTGAGACAGGAGAATCGCTTGAACCTGGGAGACAGAGGTTGCAGTGCTGAGATCGTGCCACTTTACTCCAGCTTGGACGACAGAGTGAGACTCTGTCTCCAGAAGGAAAAAAAAAAAAGAAAAAAGAAAATTTATTTCTTGCTGTCTTCTGAATTTGAACTCATCCTAGACTATGAGTAGTTCTTTTCTGGTATTCAAATTTATTTTTTAGCATTAGGTCATTCTCTGATTTTCTTATGGGGTGCCTGACAGAATTACCTTTTATTTATTTGTTTGTTTTCGAGACGGAGTCCCACTCTGTCACCCAGGGTATACTGCAATGGTGCGATCTCAGCTCACTGCAACCTCTGCCTCCCAGATTCAAGCAATTCTTGTGCCTCAGCCACCCTAGTAGCTGAGACTACAGGCATGTGCCACCACAACTGGCTAGATTTTGTATTTTTTTTAGTAGAGATGGGGTTTTGCCATGTTGGTCAGGCTTGTCTCAAACTCCTGGCCTCAATGATCCACCCGCCTCAGCCTCCCAAAGTTCTGGGATTACAGGTGTGAACCACTGTGCCTGGCCTAGAAGTGCCTTTTAAAGACTCCTCAAAGATTTTAGTTTTGTGCATTGTGTGGGCTGATGGTAAACAGAATTTCTTGGCGCAGAACTTATCTTCCTTGGAATTCAGGAGCCCATCTTCTTGCCCTTAGAGCAGGTGGCCCTAAGCCCTGGGGAGGGGATCCTGCCTTGTTTGTACCACCTGGTGGTCACCTATTCAGTAGCTGACCCCCAGTGATGCCTTAATGTTTGAGGTTGCCATTACCCATGATACAACCTTTCTTCGTCTCCTTCCTAATCATCCCACAGTTCAATAGTGCATGACTAGAGAGAGCTTCACCAATCTCCATCTGGCCGAACTTCAAAAGAAGTGGAAACTGAAGCAGGGTTTCATCTGCTGAGCATCTGAAGCTACTGGTAGGAGAAATAACTTTCAGAAAGCATGAAATTCAACCAGTGGTGGAGAGAAAGAGACTAGGAAATAGAGGCAGCAGTATCATTAAGGAGTTGCTGGGGACTGTGTGCCACGTATTTTTAGTGTTGGAGTCACCCGCCAGCCACCGTCACTGTGTGAGCTCACATTTCTCCCAGGGAGCATCTTGGACACTGAGTCATTACATTCCTTTAGAGTGATTTAACTCAACAGCTTGACACCTTCATTAATTTTACAACACGAAGCCTGGGTGCTCTCTGCTTCCTCTTTAACAGTGCAGTGCAGTGCAGTGCAGTGCAGGGAAATTAGAGGAATATTGAAAATATAAAACCAGGGGATACTGGAAGAAGGAACAGTCAAGGAGCAGTTGAAAGGCATCATGTTAAGAAATTGAACTCCTTGTCTTTCCTTGGTATCTCCTGGGATCAAGCACCCAGCTCTTGCCACTCGTCTCTGGCAAAGAAGCCTTTTATTTCCATTCCTGGCACGCTGGCCAAAGCTCTGACTTGCAGCCAGCTCGTTTACCTTCTCTGCTGAGGTCACTGCTACCGTGATCCGTGTATAATGGCATTTTCCTCCTCTTTTCAGTATGAAGGCTATTACAGTTTCTTCTCTAAACAGGACTTCAAACAATTTGCTGCCAGTTGCATTTCAAAGCGAAGGAAAAGGCAAATGTCATCCTTTTTTTCTCCCCTCTTTGGGTAACTTCTTTGTTGGTTGCATCAAAAATTAGAGGGGCTGCTATCTAAATTCAGGTGGGGATGCGTGGGGACAAGGCATTTAAATTCGCTTTTCTTTATCCCTGAAGGAGAAAAACCCTTTTCCTTCTCAATGTTTCCTAAAAAGGAACTTTGATCTTCTCAACCCAGAAGCAAGGGTTTTCATTTCTTGCAGGCCAGCGTGTGCTCCTCAGCTCCTTCTGTGGCATGGTGACCGTCGCCCGCTGCATCAGCAGCTCTGCTCTTCAAGCTGTGCTCCTCCATTGCACCAGGGGCCTTTGGGCTGGAAGTTGGCACCCAGAGTCCTCGGCTGGACACGAACACCTCTCCAAAGTCACCCTTACGTCCCTAAGATCACTGTCCCTTGACATTAAATAGTGCGTGGTGGTCTAAGATGCTTTTTATTTCAATATACATTTCTGGAAGAACTACTTTAATCAAATAACAAAACAGTGACATTCTGGCAAGCAGTTCATGCAATATTTTTAACTAAGGCTAAGGGAAAAAAATTAAATGGCAGAGATATTTCACTTTGAAAGGTACTTTTTGCGCATGTGAAGTTGCCACTTTTCATAAAGGCTTTTACTACATATATCAATGAGTTTTAAGAGAGACTAGGGTCAATAATGCATGCTTTAGAATTCCCTAAATACAGATTTACACAATAGCCTTAAAATATATTATGTTCTATCATGTCAACTGTTGTGCATTTCTATCAGCAGTATTTTATTTCTTTAACGTGAAAAACAAAAGGACAGAGGAAAGTAAAGTAAAACAAAGGAAATTAGGGCCCACAAGCTTAATTAGTATAGGGTTGTAACCCAAATCAACAGTGGGAAGGACACGGAGACAAAACCCAGGAAATTCCAAGTCCAAAGAGAGGCTCTTTCCTTTAACTCCTTGAGTGCCAGGGCACTTGCCAGCCAGCTCCTTATGCAGGTGCGGGAGGCTACCTGCGTACAACTCGCTGTCTTTATTGTTGAACTTCTTGGCTTTTGTTGACTTTCCCTTCTCCTTTCCTCCTTTAATGTACATGAAATATACCTTTGTGTGTGTGTTAATTATAGATAAATGGGCTAAAAGTACCTCTTGGTTTTGTAACCCTCAGAGAAGGGGAAAGAGTACCAAAAAAATTCCTGTCATTGTCATCTGTTCATTTTTAATGAGCAATTTTTAAAAATTGAAAATAAAAGAGGAAAATGAATAGGTGTTGAACCAGCCCGTGATATGTAAATGCCAACTAGTAATTACCTAAAACCTCAATTTTCATTCTGTTTCATCTTGCAAAACATTTCATTTTCCCTGAGTGAAAACACTTAATTTGGGCTGTGCGAGTTAGCGGAGCGGCCGCCCGGCCTGCGCCTCCGCCGGCTCCGGCTAGGGGGCACTTTGGCTCTGCGCTTCTGCCGCCTGCGGCTCGTCCACCTCAAGGTTATTCCCCTCTTGCCATTCCAGTGGTTTTGCTCCGAGTGTGCAGGCCCCTCCCCCCGACTCTCGCTAGTCTGGTTTCGGGGAGCCTGCTCCTCCTTGTCCTTGCAGAGGCGCGGATTGAATTTTGGCTGACCGAGCCTTCCTCTGCATATTAACTTTACCGCCTTACCTGGCTGTTGGGCCCTTAGCTTCCCTGAGTTGCAGTCACACGCTGAGAGCAGCTTTCTGGAAGCTTGCTTTCTCCCTTTGAGGTTGCACCCAGAGCTGCCTCTAATTTTTGTTTGTTCCTGCTGCTTTTTTAGTCGTTCTTTTCATTTTGGCAGCTGGGGCACCTCTCCTTGATTGAAGCTTACACACATATGCCCTCCCGCCACACTGAGGACGAGGATTCCGACGCTTCCTTTCTTTTGTGTGCTCACAGATTTGCCTTCAACTCTGGTTTAGGGTCTGCCACCTTTTGGATATGTTGGTCGAATGTGGCTTGTGGTTGCCCCTGCCTCCTTCCCTCCCCAGCCTGTTCCCTAGCTAGAAAGAGAGTGTGTAGACTTGAGAAAGAACGCGGAGCCCGACATTGTGAATGGCAGATCAGAGAGGAGCTGCATGTAGAAAACCAGAATTATGTTGTCCTAGGACCCTGGATCCGCGAGTGCTCTGCCTGGAATCTCAAGGAACATGGCCTCTTTAGTGAGATATATAGCTTCATAATTAGCCCGTTGCATTTTTTCACGAGTGCTAGCATCAGCGTTCTACGATGTGTTTCTCTGATTAACAGCTGCTTTGCAACTATTTCCTTGTGCCGCCGATGACCATATTTGTCAAGGAACTCCTGACAGAGTACTGATTTCTTACTAAAATGCAGCATTTCTGTTTGAAGAGGGTTCTCTCATTCTTGGCAGTGCCTGGCTTTTTAAGTCAGTCCTTGTTAAAGCTCGAGTTGGCTTTGGTCTAACGCTTGTTAACAGGATTCTGGGTATCTAGTTTAGAGTATGAACATAGGAACCTTTCACAGGCAATTTAATCTTCTGAGCAGCGCACGTGGAGCAGTGCGGCGCTGGAATGGGGTTTCGGCCCGTAGATTATATTGGTCATTTTCCTTTGCCCTCTAGTTGTGATCTCTCTGGGTTAAAAAGGACTTGGCTTTGGTTGTGTCATTAATTTTTGAATATTTTTAATATTTTAAAATGGCTAATGAATGCTCACGTTTTAGGAGATAGATGTATATATAGTACACAGGAGTGCTGGAATTGGTGGCATTCCAAATAAGTGTCACTGGAGACAATGCATCAGGTTTACATGTCAGGTGCAAAGTGCTAAGGCTCCCTCAAACCCCAGGTTCATTATTAGGCAGGCTCTGTTCTCCTGTCCCCCTTGTGCAGAAAATAAAGTGTGCATTCTGGAGATTACAATGTGCAGGTCTTTTGTAGGAGAGTGGAAAACACATAGGAAGCATCTCTTCGGTGAGGACTGTCAGGAACCTCGATTCTTCTCACCAGGGATTACTTACCCTACACAATGCATTTAACAGCACATAGTTCATAGTAGATAACCCCTGAGTATACTGTATTTCATTGATTTATACAGTTACAAATCCTGCTCTCTCAAATACAAATCTCTCTCAATTGGCCAGTCATCGTGGATCCAAAGGTGTTTTTCAACCTGAAGTTTCCCCCCTTTTTTCCAAGTTGCTGGCAGTGACTCCAGTGTAACCATTGTTATGAGACGGCAAAGACCAGAATTTACTCCTCTTCCTCACACCTCAGTTTTACCTCTAACTTTAAGTGACACATAGTGATAATTATGAAATTTCCCTAAAATTGTGGAGTCGGTGGTGGCAGGGTTGTTTTATTTTGCTTTGGGTGGAGAAGAGGACAGAAGGGGATCAGGGGGAGAAACTTTGGTCTATTTTCTTTGGAGTTTGTCTTTATTTTTATTAAACTAGCTATTGGTAATTCAAGGTGCACTCATTAAGAACTCAGTGCAAGAGGAAGGGAAAGGAACGCTGATTCCATATTTATCACAGGCTCACCAGCAAGTGGCTTCGACAGCAGCATCGGGAGCTTAGCGCCAGAATTCTCCCTGGCTTGCTGCACTCCCACAACATGTGCAATAAAGTTCCTGTCTCCGTTTTACATCTTTGACATTGAGGCGGAAGATTTGGCCTGAATTTATGTAATTTAGTTGGGCACAAATATAACCCATGAATAGTCACATTCATCTTCTAATTAGAAAATCAAACGATAATACAGGACAGGCTGCAGGCACCCCATCATTGAATCCAACAAAAGCGTGTTGTGTGTGTTGGGCCTCTGCAGAGGAAAGTCAGTTGAATTGCTTCATGAAGTTAATGAAAAGTGCCCAACAATAGGTGGGTGAAAGGCACAAACCGAGCGCCCTGTCAGTTATTTAGTGTGTGAAGATGTTAGCATTATGGGTGAAGAGTTTCAAAATCTTCTCCCATCGATGTATGAATCATGGGGCTATAAAATTGGACAGGTCCTTCCCCCCATTTTGTAGTGCCAGTTCCTTGTGGGGAGGGAGGAGAAGAGTAAAGAGTAACTGAAGAAATGATGAGTGAAAGGAGGAGAGAGGTTCACACTTACGTGTAGCCGCTTATCAGGGCAGCTTTCTTATTCAGCACATTAGGCTGGGGCTATTTGGGTGCTTTATATTTTTGCATCTAGTGTAGTGATGCCGATGCTGTTAAATATGTTATTTGCCTGTCGCCTGCATTTTCAGACAAAGATCAAGAGGAACATAAACAAGCCCCAAATATACTTTATGTAGGCATTTGGCAGTATTATTTTATATGACTTGAAATTAGTGCATGGAAACTTTAAAAGAAATTGTTCATATTTTTGCAAGTTTGAAGTGTGCCGGGACTTTGTCAAATTCCCGTTAAAATAAATACGTCAATTTCATCTCCCTTCAAAATTCATTTATCTTGCTTTTTTAAAAGGTGTTTTCTACTTTACCTGATGTTTAAATTGGATTCACTCGTTTATGCTGTTCTTTGCTATATCCCCCACGTTCTTCTTAAATGAATTACTAATGACAGAGCACTCCATCATTCCCTCTCTGCAGCCACTTTAAGGAAAGCATGGTGATCTAAACCTTTTAACCTATTAAAGATGATTTTTCCCAATTGAATCAGACCCACCACAGGTGTAATAACTAATCATTTAAACTACACCTGCTATTATGTATTTTTAAGCCATTATGTGTGTTGGATAGATGATAATTCATGTTTATTGCATTGTCCGATGGATCCGTTTTGCCTACACTAGGCTGATTAATGTATTTAAAGAAATAAGAGATGCAATTTTTAAAAAAAAATTGATGGAATGCGCCAAGCACTGCATTGAGTGCACCATTAAACCCATCAGAACTTTGCTCTCTGACCAGAAATGCATATACCAAGGACTAGATTTAAAAAGCAAGGTGAAACCTGTATGTTCCAGTGGTAGGATTCTGTTTTCTTTCTGTCATGGAAAATTTTGGAAGGATGAAGGAAAGGTTTCTGTTTCTGTGGGTAAATGATAGGAGCTGTGCTGTTAGCATCTTCCGCTTAAGACCTGTTCATCCACATTTCCGCTGACACCTGGTACACGTATCACACACAGCATGCAGACTACCGCATGATACGAATACTGTAATTTTCTTGTGTGAAGGTGTACTTTTTTCTCCAGGTGAAGAACAACTATCCCCCCGCCATCTGAGCTGTGCAGACTGGTGCTGACCCCCGGGGCCAGTGACTGGGTACCTGTTCATTCTCTTTCCAGAGCAGAGACCTCACTTCCTTTTGTTTTTCTCCTTGTCTCCCATTTCTCCTCTTTCCTTTTTCCCCTCTCTTCTGTTATAGCTCTTCATGTACTGTGGTCTTCTCCCCTCCCTCTCCCTCCTCTGCCCATCCCCTTTGCTATTTTTTCTCTTCTTTTTTTTCCTTCTTCCCATCTCTTCATTAAAATGCATCAGTGTTGTAGATGTTTGGTCGATTTCTCTTGATTTTGGTGTGGCCCGAGGAGATCTGGTTGAGGGGCTTAGGGGGTGAGTATACCGTTGGGGGGCTCTAGAATCTCGAGCGTTGATTTTTCTTTAGACCAGAACTGGTCCATTACTGCAGTTGATGATGGTGATTCGTACTGTTTGCAGCATTGGAGGGCAGATTATAACCTGTGTGGAGCTGGGCTTGTCTCTCAAGGGACACTAGTATGTCCTGTCAGTGACATGTCCAGTTCTGAAAAGTCAGGATACTGAGTTCATCCTTTAGGGGGAATGTCTAGGGTAAGCCTCCCACAGAGGGTTGACAGGGAAGATGAATACAGGATTTCCCCTGGCTTTTTTCTTTGATTTATCCTCATGTCTTTTGTTCCCAAAAAGTCTATCTGGTCTCAGGATTACATTCATATAAATATGGGAAGGAGATGATTTGTAACTTGAATTTAACTTACAGTCATAGGACGTTCTGTTCGAGTCTCTGTACAACTGCCTCCCTTAGTTAGAAGGATCTTAGAAAACTTTCTTACATCTAGCCCCTTAGACATTTTTTCTTTCAACAGCTTATGAGTGCACTGCAGGTCCTGTTGACTTTATCTGTAACATGAGATCATATTATTCCTTTGGTTTTGATGAGGCAAATATCAGTCATTTAAAACAGCCCCTTTCCTACCTGGGGCAGGTGAGCGTTTCCCACCCACAGAGTTGGTGTCTGGGGTGGGAAGTAGATGAGCCATGCGTAAACACACACTTTGTGTGCGCTGAGTGATGTGAAGGTTAATACCTGCAGCAGTGCCCCTTCCATCCCCTGCCTGGCTTATTTGTAGATAGGAAGATTTCATTAAATAATATTCATTACCAGAGGCAGGTAGACAATCTGTCAGTCTGTCAGCTTTTAGCCATGAAACTCCAAACTTTGCCCTTTGAAGGCTCTTCAGAACTCACTCCAGTACAGAAGGGGGGCCAGTGTGAATGGCAGTGGGCGTTGTCTTCGACATAATCCCTTCCAGCTGGGACACCCTCAGCTCTTTGCCAGGTTCTGTAGACAGCATGGCCTCTCCCCTGCAGTTGCTTGCAGTGTAGTTGGGGAGGCAGCCTGAATATTAGAAGACGGTGTAATGCTGTCTTCAATTATATGGTACATACTACAGGCACTGAAGAATTTAAGAGAATGGAGAGATCAGAGATGGCTTTCTTATTTAGGCAAGGCTTTGAGGAGTCAGAATAGACTATTAAAGGGCTGTGCTGATAGCTTGTGTGTGTGTGTGTGTGTACACGTGCACGTGGGGTAATGTTTAGACAGGTGGAGGCAGGAAAGGGAGGCCTTCCAGAAAGAGAGCATACAGGGTGTAAGGGCGGCGACATGGGTGCGCATGGCCACACCTGCCGGGGAGTGTGAAAAATCAGCTCGAATGGAGATCAGGAGGAACAGGAAGGATCATCGCAGGCCTGAAGCTCGGCAGAGGGATTAGATTTGACAGACTCAGATACAGGAAGCCAGTGAAGACAGGGAAACAACATCGCCTTTCATTTAGGTAGATTTTAAGCTTAAGAAATAACTGGTTATAAATTTGACCACAGTAGTATGCTTGTCTCTGTAGAGCTAGGAAAAACTCCCAGGATTTTTAATCTTGAAATTCAAACTATTAAAGGGAAGTTTACTTCTCTGTTTTCTCTCTCTTACCAGATTGCCACGGCAGTGAAGTTTCTTCAGAATTCCCGGGTCCGCCAGAGCCCACTTGCAACCAAGAGAGCATTCCTTAAGAAGAAAGGTACAGGTTCCCCAGGGCTGTGCAGCATGGCCTGCAGAGGGACTGGGGCTGGGGCAGATGGAAGCCATGGTGCAAGGCAGGTGCTGAGCTGCCAGGACCTCCTAGAGCTGCCCACTCATGGGGCAGCTCACTGAGGCGAGCACCCCCAGGGGGACACATAGGTTTCTTTCCTGACAATGGAGCAGCGTGATGACACGATTCGGGTAATTGAGCACAGAGGACTCAGTCCAGTCCATCATGCAAAGGCAGCATTCAGTAGCCGAATCGGCCCACTGGATGAGACTGTGGAGGACTTCTGCTTTTTGGCCTGCTCTGTGTCAGTGACCCTGGCTGCAGGGTGACTAGCTTAGGTTAGGAGTTCAGCTGCTTCAATAGAGAATGAGGAAGAAAGAAATGAAGGACGAGGGAAACAAGATGCCTAAACAAGGTCAGGTTAAAGGCAAGCTTGGGATCAGTCTGATTTACAGATTGAAGTGGTAAATTAGTGGTTTTATGGTATTTCTGTAAGCAGGGATGAAATGGACCCTGACAAATTCAGTATTGTCTGAAGAGACAGAATCTATTCTGGTTCCGTTGGAATTTAGGGTATTATTCTTTTTTATAAAATGAAAACAAAAAAGAAACCTGACTTTTCACTTTTTGTACATTTAATTTTCTAGAAATCTAGGAAGTTACTTAAAGGTCCTTATATACCATGAGGGGCAAAAGTGAGCTTTCTTCCTCCCAAAGCAAAACTCTTTTTCCTTAAGAAGCTGGAATGCCAGCCTCGAAATTCTGGGTTTTGAGCTTTCAGTCATTTTTGGCTACAATGGGTGGGTGGCATTTCCTAGCTTTGTTCCGTGATGTCCCACTGAAGGGATGCAGCAGGAACCATTGGTCCCTTCACATGATCATGTCCCTGGGCCACACTCACAGGGTTTGGGCAGAATAAACCCAAACATTTCACCACAGGCAGCTGCTTTGCGGCAGCCCCAAGGCTGGGTCCCTGTGAGGTCCCTGTGACAGAGTTGGTGAGGAGCACTGCATGCCTGCTGGCTGGCTGCATCATGCCGGCCCCCCCATCATTAGGAGATTATTAAAATTTGGAGTGTGTTGGCTGGTCTCACCACTCCGCAAGCATCATGCCATAAAAGAGTTTTTCCTTGAAATATGTGTACCTATGGGGAGTAATTAATCATAAAAGCTTAGGGATTTCAGCTCTCTCATCAAAGCATTGAAGCTGGGGAAAGCTGAGCCTAAAAGCTGAGCTGATTACCCAGGGTAACCTGAGACAAAATCTATGGTTGCCGAGAGATCCTTAGCTCCAGTATATTGTGCAATATTATAACTGCCTGATCTTCTCTTCCACCGACAATGACCAGTTAGTCCTCATTTTCTCTCAAACGCAGCTGGGTTAGAATTTCATTTGCAGAAGGTATTTAGAGCAATTTAGAGACAAATGTCTCTGGTGTTTGCTCGGCACTTCCCCACCGCAGGCTTTGCTGAGCAGTTTTAGTATCAGGAGCTCCATCTAATCTGTTTAATTTTAATAAATCCCTGACTGGGAGAGGGAGCAAAAAAAAAAAAAAAAAAGGGAGAGAGAAACTCTGGACCAAATAATCTTCTTTTGAGTTACTTGGCTAATAATCACTGCAGAGAGAAAACTGTTTTTTGCAATTATTATTTGTTGCTCCTTTAGGAAAAAAATCTAACTGATTAATTCATCCAAGAACCATTGTACACCCTGTGCCCTGTCCACCAATCCCCCAACCCCCATCGGGGATTTAGCGGAGAAATGAAGAGACAAAATCCCTGCCCTCGAAGAGCTTAAATTCTGGTAGAAGGAAGGCAGACAATTAGCAAATGGGAAAATGAAATCGGTAGGTTGTCAGATGGCAAATGCCATAGAGAGTAATGAATGAAGCAGGGAGCCAGGGTGAGGAACGCCAGGGTTGGTGTGAGCTGGACTACGATCTTAAACAACATGAATGTCAGAGTGTCTCTGAGAGGGCGGCATGTGAGCTAGGACCTGAAGATGACTGTTAGTACAATGGATATAATTCCTTCATGACCCTTAATTTGGGTTAGAGTTTTTAGAATTTTAGGCATCTGGCATCTTGAGAGGCTATCCTTGCCCTTCCTCTAAAGAGAACCACATGAGTTTACCCCGTACTTAAACCCAGAATCTCTGAGGTTAATCACCCATCTCCATTATCCTCTAAAATGCTGCTTCAGTCAGTAATTATCCATTTCCGAGTTGAATCCCAATGGGGTAGGTTCTGGCAGGACCTTTTCTGGGCAGAGAATTCCAAGGTTTGATTGGCGTCTGGGGAAGAAAAGCCCCTTTGCAGATTTAAACTTCACTTTTAAAATTTCGGGCTGTTCCAGGGTTGGGTTTCTGTGATCAGCACGGCCTGGCACCATCTCTGATGGGGTTGAGGGTGAGCATCTACCTGGTCCCAACAGTAGTTGTGGAAGGAAAGCAAGTTGGCTGGCTGGCCATCGGGAGCGGGAGGGACCTGGGTTCTGGCACCCATGCTCTTGGCCTCCCTGCAGGATCCTCGCAGCGCTGGTCTTGGAGCACCGGCTCTGGGAGGGCTCTCAGCTCCTGGAGTCTTGGCTTTTCCTAGCAATGTCACTTCAGGGAATTGCAGTGGAGCACTGACTTGAATTATAATCTTGACTTTCTTTTTTTTAATAAACATCTCTTTCCTGAAAAGGCAAATCCAATTTTGTTTTTCTTTTAATATTATTTAATATTTAATATAGAAATTGAGGTCCCTGTAGTGCATGTCAGTTCAGTGGAAAATGAGGGTTACTTTAGGTGCATCAGCTGAGTTTGTTTCATTGTGAAACCGCAGCCTGGAGCAGGGCTGCATCCTGTCTGTTACCACTGGGTTAAGTGACTTCTGGTGGGGGCACTCGGTGAGGGCGAGTGGGGAATGGGTGGGATATGGATGGAAGAGGATTGATTTGCAAAGGTCTTTCCTGTTTGTTTTTTTTTTGTTTTTGTTTTGAGATCTCTTTCAGATGCTTTAAAGTCTGAACATGGGGCCATTAATGAGAAACATAAAGTTATTAGAATCATTTATCATTTTCTTTGAAGTTTTCCTGCCATTTTGTGTAATTTACAGCATTTCTTCCTTTTATCAGGAATATTTTGGATGAAAGAGAAAAGCAGCTGCTCACCTTCAGAGTATTAGAATAAATGTTTTTGTTTTCTTTCCAACCACTTGATTGTGCAGATGACACATCAACTGCAGAATCAGCCACACATGAAGATAATTGGACTGTGTGTGGGGTTTAAGCCCTCAGAACCAGTCTATATATAGAAACAATTCTTGCCAGGCAGGCATCATATCTGGGGCTTTAAGCAGGCTGCAATCCAGGAGGTTAGAGTAACGTAAAAACAGCAATACAATCAGTCCAGAAAGTTAGAGGCTTGGAAATTGTCGTCAATAGGCTTATGTTGATTTGACACCCTATCCAACCACAAAATGTAGGAGGCAGTCTGCTTCCAAACATGTTTGGCAGGCCGAGGATGAGGTGGGTGATAGTAATGCTTGTTTGTGAGTGGGGCGAGGTGGAGGGGGATAGAGCTGTCTGTTAACTTACGCTAAGGTATCTGTTGCAAAGCAAGCTTCTAAGAAAGACAAACATCATGTATTTTTCTGTGTAATCCTGCATGGTGGGGCCTGGGTGGTGTTGGCTCACACTCACACTTAACTGTGTCCTTCTCAAGTGTGTAAGTAAAGGGCTTTTTCCTCCCTCATGCAATAAATGGTCCTGGTTGGGGTAGGAAAACTAAACAAATAAAACACACCACCATACTTTCTCATTCTAAAAGGTGAAACTAGATCTTATCCTTCTACTGTTCCTGGAAGCAGAAACCCCAGTAGCAAAACCGCCTCCTTGCTGGAAATGAAGAAACCTGACGGTCCCAACCTTGGTAGTGGGCTAGAGGTGAAGGGCTTCTCTGTAGAGTATTTCAATGGGGAGTAAATTCTTACACAGATTTCAATTTAACTCTCTTTTATTACTTTTCTTTTTTTATCATTTACGTCCATTTCATGAGGTAGTTTGCATGTCCTTGAATGGAATCTCGTTACCATGAAAGCTTTTTTAGCATTGATTTCATAACAGTCTTAATTTAATAGCTCCGTCATTACTGAGAAGCTCTGGGAGTGGGGCCCTGGCTTTCCAGGTCACTGACCTTTTAATTACAAACCTTGTTCTGATGGCCAGGTTATCGACTGGACAGCTCCCAGCTTGTGCCCCCAGGATGAAAACGAAAATAACTGTGTTTCCTCCCCCATCTCCAGGAAAAAAAAAATTGTAACCTCTTGTGTTTCTAAAATTAATTTTCTCCTTCAGCTTTACTTTATAATTAATTCTTTAATGTGTCTTAGTGAAGCCAGAAGTCTTTTCACAAAGCTTTTCTTCCTAGAGCTTGGGTCCAGCAGATAGCTTGGGGGGAGGGCGCAGAGATCTTGCCAGCTCCCACCCCTTGCTTGCGTGTGGCCCATTTCCTCATCCTCAGAAACTCCTGCGGCTGAGCTGGAAGGAATAGAATTGGCTCTGTGAGGGGCTGTCTGGCCCTTCTGATATTTTGTTAACGAGACATGGAATGTGGCATCACGATTTAGATTCATTCCTTTATTTGTTGGAGTCATCGAAGCCGATATATCCTGGACATTTTTAAAAGAGTCCCCATTCTGAGAAAAGATAGGAGTTGAATGATTGTCTTATTGTTCCTTACGTCTCTGTTCGTTGTGGATGACTAGAGGAAACAAATGCCCTACAGGAGTTCCACTCAGTCAGGAGTGTGAACCAAATAGGCTGATCTGGGTTCTCTCACTGACTGAAGAGGAAGAAAAACAAGAGAAGACTGTGGGCAGAATGTAGGGTGACAACCAGTGGTTCTGGTTTGCTCAGGATAGCCCTGGGTTCAACCCTTAAGTGCCCATGTTGTGAACAGCCCCGTGGTCCTGGACAAATAGGTCACCCTAGCAGTGAGAACTACCAAAGGAGACAAAACGGGTTTGTTTTTGGAACCTGAAGGAAGAAGGCGAAGTGAGAAGAGTCCTCTGGCAGGGAGTCCTGGAGAGGCCTGCCTGCATCAGCCTGGCATCTTCCACACCCACTTCCTGCTCTTTCTCCTGTAGCCCTGCCCTGGTGTGGGTCCCGTGCAGAGCCTCTGGGGGCGGGGCTGTGCCCTGCAAGTGAGTGCGGAGCTGCTCGTGCAGAGCAGGCAGGGCTGTGTGGCAGCCGCGCTTGTTCCTGAGGATGATTGAGCATCTCCATCCATCTGTTGTGAACGGACCGTCTTCCTTCCCTGCCAGTCTTGCACCTGCATATTCGTCACCTGCTGTTCTGGCCCAGCCTATTCATCACACCGACTGGTCCTCCCCCATCAATTTTCCTGCTCCCCTTGTTATCCAAACTTGTCTTGAACTCCACAGATTTTTCTCGGCATCCAGGATGAGACCTACAGCAGCTAGGCCAGCTGAATGTCGTAGAAGTAGAGATGCGCTGGCTTCCCTCTTCAGAGTGGAAACTGACAGCATTTGCTGCCCCAAGAAGGCCAAGCCAAGGGATTTCCTGCACTTCACCCTGAAATGGGGAAATAGTGCAGAGGAATTTATGGGGAGGGAGCACTTTTGGATTTACCTAGTTACCTTGATGGTTTCCCTGCAACTGAAGACTGATTCTTTTCTTAAACTTGTGTGCCTGCAACAGTACTGCCAAGAAAAGCAAACTGACAAAATGACATTGGCATGTATTACTAAAAAAAATTTTACTTATTGAAAAGGTAAGGTATATACACAGTCTTAAAAATTCAAACAGTAGAGAAGGATATACAGTAAAAAAAATAAGTCTTCTCATCTCATCCCTGTTCCCTACCCATTCTCTTTCTCAGAGGATGCTGCAGTTTCTTATGTATCATTCCAGAGATAATCTATCCACATGAAAGCATGTTAATATTTATTACTCCTCCACAGAAACGCAAATGCTTTTTAAATACAGTGGTAGCGTATTTTACACTTCAGTTGCATGCTTGTTGTTATCTTGGCAGTCATTCCACATTGATACATGCAGACTTGCTTCATTCTTTTCAGTGGCTGCATAGTATTCCATTATATGCAAACGTTATCCTTTTAAAAACTAGTCCCAAATTTGTGAACATTTAGGCTGATTCCTGTCTTCTGCTGTTTCAAGCAATGCCCAGTGAATATTCTTACCATATACGTTGTTGAATGTGTGTTGCTTTGGCACCATGCTCGAGTCAGAGCATTTTTGCATATGGTGAGCAGGCTAGGGGATATTTTTCTTTCTTAAATTTCATGGGATTATGTTTCATAGTAAAGGAGATAAAACTGTTTAAAGATAAACATGACTATAGGTAGAAGGAAGTTAGTAAGAGGGAAAAGACAGTGTAACAAATTGCTGTTAGCACTTAGCACAGATTTGGGTTTTGCAGGGATGGACATTCTGGTTATGTGAAAAATTCTTGCTCTCAGAAATTTTTCTGTTTTGAGATGGAGCCTTGCTCTGTCGCTCAGGCTGGAGTGCAATGGCCCAATCTTGGCTCACTGCGGGCTCTGCTTCCCAAGTTCAAGTGATTCTTCTGCCTCAGCTCCTGAGTAGTTGGGACTGTAGGTGCCCTCCACCATGCCTGGCTAATTTGTGTACAATTCTTGCTTTCTAAAAGCACAATTTTTCTCCATTTTTTGAAGGGATATGGACTTATAAATTTAATTTCTGACCCAAGATTAAAACATTCAAATAAATGTAAAGCTTCAGAAACTTGAAGATTGGGATCAGTTTTCAAAGGAAATATGTGTTCTAGTTTTTTTTCATTGTTATTGGATGTTTTATGTGTCCTAAGCTATTGGTTGGGTGGTCAGCCTTTATTCAGTACTGGTTGCGTACAGAGTATATTACATTAGGTACTTCATGAAAGAACGGTGAAGTACTTGTCTTTTATAGTACAAGAGGCTCATTAAGGAGGTGGGAGTAGAAGCTGAATGCTTATCAGTGGTACCCATGTGCAGCTATGGAATAGAGCAGTATCTCAGAAGTCAGTAGAATTGGACAGGGAGAGGCAGGTGTGTAAAGCTCACTGGAGGACTGTGAGCTACTCAAGAATGATTTTGCTCCCTTCCTCCTAGAGTCTGCAGCACCCTGCCAAGTCAGCCCTCAGTCAGAGTCTAATGAATGAATAAAGGACTAAATGAAGGGCTGGCTGGAATTAAAAGACACCAGGAAAAATTTCAAAAGGAGCCCAGAATTTTATTTATGTATTTATTTTGGTCTACGGTTTATGTATTTGTTCAATGCTAGCATAGCTGTAGTTTTAGAATTGCCAATCAATATGCCTTTACCAACTAGAGTATGGTGTTTATATGCAGTTCTTTTTTTTTTTTTGAGATGGAGTCTCGCTCTGTCGCCCAGGCTGGAGTGCAGTAGCTTAGATCTCGGCTCACTACAACCTCCGCCTCTTGGGTTCAAGCAATTCTCCTGCCTCAGCCTCCCAAGTGGCTGGGACTACAGGCATCGGCCACCTCACCCAGCTAATTTTTTGCATTTTTAGTAGAGACGCGCTTTCACCATGTTGGCCAGGGTGGTCTTGAACTCCTGACCTTGTGATCCACCCACCTTGGCCTCCCAAAGGGCTGGGATTACATGCCTAAGCCACCGCTCCTGGCCTCCTCAGTTCTGACCTATTGAAGGAGGCAGTGGGCATAGAGAGAGAAGAGCAGGGAAGTGCTTCGTTAGTGAGGGGAGACTCAGGCAGAGATGCATGTGCCAGTAGCTGGATTGGTCCATAAGAAGGAGAAAGAAGGGAGGAGAATTGAGGCTGGTGAGACAGGCAGTGAGGGAAGAGCTGGGGTTAGGACCCAATATTGTATATATAAATAACAGTATTGCCTAGGCCGGAATGCAGTGGCATGACCATAGCCCACTGAAGCCTTGAACTTCTGGCTCAAGTGATCCTTCTGCCTTAGCCTCCTGAGCAGCTGGGACTACAGGCACGTGCCACCACACCTGGTTAATTTTTTCTTGAATTGTTTTATAGAGATAGGATCTCACTATGTTGCCCAGGCTGGTCTCAAACTCTTGGCCTCAAGTCATCCTCCTGCCTTGCCTTCCCAAAGCACTGGAATTACAGACATAGGTCAGACAGGCACTTGGCCCATGGAACACTGAGAAACTCTGTTTGAGGAAGTTTACTCTCGGCTCCGTATTGAAACTGACTTGGCCTGGCAATAATAAAACCAGCCACAAAGATGGTCCTGCTGGGTCTGTCTTCAGGTGTGGGGGATCTGGGCGGGGTTATTGACAGTAGAAATGGAAATAGAAATGATAGCATATTTATGTAGACAATTCTACAGTTTATAAAACATTCTCACATAGTTGATTTTGTCACTATGATCCTAGTATGTAGCGGGCAGGTTAATGAATATTTGCTAAATGAATGAATACGTTATTTAATGAATCTCAGAGTAGCTCTTTTCTCCCATTTTACATAGACGAAGAAATTGAGGTTTAGAGGAGCTAAGTTGAGCTAATAAATGGCAGAAATAGAACTAGAATCTGTGCCTTCTGACCAGGGTTCTTTGAACTATACCACGTGCTTTCTGGAGAGGAAGGACAGAACCACAGACATTGCAGGAGAAAGAGTAAGTCATGCTCAGGATTGGGTGTGTGTGGCAAAGGGATGGGCTGAAGACCACTCTCAGTGTTGTGTTTTTTTGTGTTAAGCAGCTTTTTTGAGGTATAATTGACATACAGTAAACTACACATATTTAATGTGTGGCTTTAAAAAGTTTTGACAAATGTATAATTGAGAAACGATTATCACAGTTAAGTAATGGACATGCCCAGCATCCCCAAAAGTCTCCTCTCACCCCTTGGCAATCCCTTCTCCCTGTGGTCCCTCCACCCCCCGTAGCCTGGTTTGCAAGTACACACTGACCTGCTCTCAGTATTCATTATAGATTAGCCTTTTTTTTTTTTTCCCTTTTTCTTTTTCCGAGATAGGGTCTTTCTCTGTCACCTGGGTGGAATCCAGTGGCGTGATAACGGCTCACTGCAGCCTTGACCTCCTCGGGCTCAAGTGATCCTCCCACCTCAGCCTCCTGAGTAGCCGGGACTATAGGCACACACCACCAAACCCAGCTAATATTTTTGGATTTTGTAGAGACAGGGTTTCACTGTGTTGCCCAGGCTGGTCTCGATCTCCTGGGCTGAAGCAATCTGCCCACCTTGTCCTCCCAAAGTGCTGGGATTACAGGTGCAAACCACTGCACCTGGCCCTAGTTTGCATTTTCTAGAAACGTATATAAATGGAATTGTACAGTATGTGCTCTTTTTTGGGTCGGCTTTTCCACTCAGCATAATTATTTTGAAATTTAGCCGTGTTGTTGTATATATCAGTGGTTTGTTCCTTTTTTTTTTTTTTTAAGAGAGAAAAGGAGAAAGAAACAGCAAAAGAAAGAAAAAAAAGTATGAAAGAGAGAAAGAAAGAGGAAGAGAAAGAGGGAGAGAGAACGGGATTCTTGTTTTATTGCCCAGGCTAGAATGCAGTCTAAAAATGGGTATTAAAAACCTCTTTTATGCCAATAATTGTGCTTAACAATGGAGACAGG